>CANYCX010813309.1:0-16340 GCA_948193385.1 Breynia disticha f. nivosa
GAATACAACCCGTTATAACCCGTTAAATATTTTTTAAAAATAAAATATTTATAATATATACAAAATATAATTTTAAAAATATAAACATAATAAATATAAATATTTATTTTACTATTTAGATCTAAATTGAGTTAAGTTAAACATAAACGGGTATTATGCGGGTTAGATTAATGGGTCAACCCGTCAACCCATTTAATAAACGGGTTAAAAGGGTCGGGTCGGGTTACCCGTTTAATTAACGGGTCGGGTTTGGATTTGGATTTCTGACCCGTTTATTAAACGAGTCGGGTTCGGGTTTGGGTTATACGTGTTAACAGGTCATGTCGGCCCGACCCGAACCCGACCCGTTAACCCGTTTTGCCACCTCTACCCCTTCATGTCATAACCATGTATCCCCAAAACCAATGAGTCTTATCCGAAAAATAAATGGAAGGACAAAGAAACTTGGGTTGGGTAATGACCCAGAAACATAACCAAATTTAAAATGCATTAAAGCATTCTCAACAAGCCCCTTAAATGAACTCCTTCGCTTGTTAATCAATCTCACAAACAAAAAGTCTCTCCAACAAACTCTTTATTTTATCCTCCTTACCTTATTTTTTAGGAGCTCCTTAACTTACTTGTTATATTTATTGAGTCAAAAAGTGACTCCTTAATTTGTTTAGTTTAAAGAGTCTGATAAAGTATAAAATATTAAGAGCATAAATTAAATTAAGGAGTAATTAAAAGATTGATAAAGTAGGGAGAATGTAGAGGAGACTGTTGAGAATGCTCAAAAAATTTTCCACAAGTGCAATTCAATCAGATCATTGCCTTTCATTATCAGATTAATTACAACTTGTTTACAAACAATGAGTTTTATTACTGGGTCTAGGATTCATTGTTGTTAAGCTAGATGATTCTTTTATCATGTGAAAATTCATGAGTTTGTGCACACGTGTGTGAATCTATGAATGATACAAGTTGTGAAACCCTCTAAAACAAAACTAATTGGCTTGTATAAGACTCACAAGCCACATCATTATAAATCACTTAATATTCTTCTACTTCTCATATGTAAGATACATTCTCGACAAGATTAATCAAATAATTTGTGACACTAGTAAAAAACCACATGGTGTACCTTCTAGAATGAGAATGTTTTCTTCATGAAAGTTGTAGGAACAATTTTCATAGAATAGGTCCTAGAGAATTTGGCCTTAGATCCATCAAATAATTAGTGACACTAGTAAAGAATCACGGGTATACCTTCTAGAATGAGAATGCTTTCTTCATGAGAATTTTAGGGTATTGGGCATAGGCCATCGTAGTGTATGCATGGCATTTGGATTATAGTGTGATATGGAACAAACAAAGAATTTTATGTAGTGATTTCTATGGGATCGTACATCTCTAAATAAAATTCTCTTCTTGACAACCAAAACTTTAGTTGACATGAATCGCATATGAAGAGGATTTTTTGTTCTTTCATACAAAATGCATGCGTGTTCATCACCGGACTTTGGAAATTTTATTCTTGAAAGACAATTGATTAATGCAATTCATTGGAAACATATATAGTCTCTGCATATTAGGCTTCTCACATGGGGAAGAGATGCCTTTGTGTGTGTCTTTGTTCAATGAATTTGTTTCGTAGGTTTATGGTTGTCTTAGTGCTGGCCAAAAATTGTTTCAAGAGGGACCAACTTAATAAAGGAACAGATATTTTTCTATGCATATATTAGAAAATATAAATAGTAGAATGATTGATTTTTTTAGAGAGATTTGGAGCATGACATACATATATTTGGCTCAATACACAGGGAAGACTGTTTGTAAAGATTTTAAGACAATTTTGAGCGTTAAAATGGATTGCAGGTAATTACACGGTCAGCTACACGACCATTTATGATAACCGTGTAACACATCGTAAGATTACCTAGGCAGTGTGAAAGATTATACGGTTGTGTGATTGGTCGTGCTTTAAAACAAGAGATTACTCTATCGGGCTGGAGATACACGGTTGTTCATTTGACCATGTAATTAGGCTGCATAATTAAAAACTAGCAAAAAAATAGAGTTTTATACGAGACTTTGATGTAAACATATCTATAGTGGCTCGTAATGGTCTCTTATATATTTTTTTCGACTAAATAATTGAATAATTTGTTCTCTGCTGCAGGTGTAAATCATATCGTCGAACCACGTTAAATTTCTATTATTTTCTCTTAGATCTGCATTACTTTTATCGCTTAATTTCATGTAATAGAAAGATAATAAATTTAATGCAGTTAAAAATATTGAGACATGTACTAGTCAAGAATCATACCCCAGTTTGAGTAGGGATATTAAAACGCGACAATTGATTTCAAAGAGAACATAAATGAACACAAAAGACATAGGGCTGAGAAAGAAAACATACATACGAAGGTTTGAATAATAAAAATATCATAATGTTACAAAACATGAACAAGTACTCGATCTTAACAAATTATATAGTTTTTGCACATCAATTTGCAGCCAAGGGCTTGTGGATTTGGTAAGTTGAAAATAAGGAATTCTTTGTTCTTTGTGAGTTCATTTGAAGCTTCTGATGCAGCAGCGTTCAACTACTGGTATTGATGCCTCAACTGTGTTTCCTCATCTATGGAAATGTTTGGTGCTTTTCCTATAACTTAGTTGTGTGCATGGTTGAAAGCTGACATCAAAAGACTTATAATCAAGATTGGGCATCATTCCTCTTTAACAACTGTCACCTGTGAGCTGTACCTTAGACTACAAGTCACTTGCTATTGCAATGTAAATCCGTTTGGTTCTTAATTTAAAGTGCTTTTGGCCCTTCATGTTATTGGGGAACTCCGACGTAACGTGAATTTTAGGGAGTATTGTGGTTTTTATCAGCCCTGGATTTTCTGGAAAGCTCGAAATAGTAGAAGTTTCCGGCAAGTTATCATTGTAGTTGCAGATGTAGTTTTCCGCCTGAGGCTAGTCTCATAAGTAATTAAAAGTTGAATGGTGGCATAAGTTAGAAATTAGAATGGTTAAAGATGGTACTGTTCTTGGAGAAAAACGAAAAAGAAACCAACCTAGGCTTCTTTTAATAAAAAGTTAAGAAGTCAAGCCCAATAGCCTTAGTTTTGTTTCATCTTCATGACTTCATTCTTGCTTACTCTCAGGACTAGGTAAGCTCCACATCTACAACTCCTAGATAAAGCAACAACGGAGGGAGGGATGGGCGGCTGCGTAGGAAACCCTCCGCCTCAGCCCCAATTTGTAGAGTTCTATTGTCCCTTGCCATCAATTTGGAGGTGGTCAGTGGCATGATTCTGAGTGTGAACATTGGTGGTGAATATCAAAGTTTAGGTCTTAATATGGGTGGGTTGTGTTATTTTGACTGGGCCTTTACCTTGGGGCTCAAAAAAATAGAGTTTGTTACATCTTTACAAACTTATAGTTTGATTTTTGTAAAAATGTAAGTATGATAAACTTTTTTTAAAAATGCACACATTTGTTTAATATAATTAACTTAACGACCAAATTTATTAGTAAGGACAAAAAAAAGCCATAAAAAAATCTAATCTCTAATTTCTCTACTCTAATTTCTCTTTCTCTTCTAATTTCTCTTTTACCTCTTATTCTACAGATTTTTTAATTCTATAGATTTTTTAATTTATACATTTTTTCCTAATTTTTTTAATTCTACAGATTTTATGTTTTTATTCTTTTATTTATAATTTATTATTCATTTTATTTTATTCATGTTTTAACTTAATTTGTTCAAAAAACTTTAAATAAATTTACGAGTTTGGAATAGTTGATATATTTTTTTTTATTCATTCCAATTTCTTATACCATTTATTAAAAGATATTCAATTTAGTTTGTATAGTTTAAAAATTGTTAATAAAATTATCAATAATGTTCATTTGTCTTAAAAAGCTCATTTATGAACATGTTCTTTTAAGAAATGTTCAAATTAAATCAATTATGTTTAATTTTGATCAATTATGTTCAATCTCGCATCCTGCATAATATGTCCAAAAAAGTGCTTTCACCAAGAATGCATAAACAACATCCTGCATAATGTTAAAAAAAAAATACAAATTTGATTAGTTAGATAAAAAAGAAACAAATGTTGAAGACAATTGAAAAAATATTCAAAGTATATACAGATTAGTTCTAAAAAAGGTTAAAAAATAAAATTTTTATCAAATTATTATAAATTTGATCAGCTAAACAAATTTTAAAATTAAAAACACAAATTAGTTCAAAAAAGTCCACAAAATACAATTTAGTAATCACACAACAATTTAGTTCAAAATAAAACAAAACAGCCTGCATATTGTTCAAATAAGTACAAAATTGATCATTTAACTGAATTTGAACAAAATACCAGAAGAATACACATATTACTTCATAAACAACAGTAAAAACCTCAAAAAAGAGTATAACAAATAGTTCAATAAAGTTTAAACGAACAAAACAGTACACAAATTACAAAGAATAAGCCAAAATTATAAATATAACAATTAAATATTTAATTGAAACTTAAAACAAGTCGTAAAACTATAAAAACCACTAAAATATAAATCAAACAAAACAATTAACATCGAAAAGACATTAAAAACAAAGAAAAATAGAAAAAAAAACTATTAACAATAAAGAAAATACTTCATTTTGATCATCGTTTGAGGAGGAAAGGTGGAGAATCTTGAGGTTGATATTGATGAACTAACAGACGACAGAGAAGTGGATTGTTGAGATTGAGGATTGTTGGTATGGAGGGAGAGAGGCAGAGAAGAGTAACGTGAAAAGAAAGTCTATTTCAAAACATAAAACCTAAAGCCAAATCATAGGAATTATGTAATAAATATGTGTAAAAAATATTTAATTAAATATTTATATATAAACTACCAAAAATACCCTTCACATATAACAAAAAAGTTAATTAGGCATAAACTTAAAAATCAAATCCTAAATGGGCATTTTTACAAAACAAACAATGAACATATGCATTTATTTAAAATAAAATTAAAAGAGGGTATTTTTTAAAATGTTTAAACTAAAAAGGGTATTGGACATAATTAATCCAAAGAAATAGCGCTAATTGCATATATGCCTCCTTTTTAGTTTTTATTTACAAAACCAATTATCATTGAAGATTTTTTTGTACTCTTATAAAATTATAAATATACCTCAGTTCCGAGTAGATAAAATTTATATACAATTTATATCAAGTTAATATTTAGCTTAAATGATAAAAAATTTATATATAAGTTAATTTTAAAAAAAATTATAAAAAATATAATAATTTAATATATATTAAGTTAGAAGTTTATATTAAGTTCGAATCTATGAAATATAGATATAAATTTATAAAAAAAATATTTAAATTCATATATAAAATTTATATAAAGTTTATATGAAGTTTATATAAAGTTTTTATGGAGCTTATATTAAGTTTATATTTATAAAAGTCAATTTCATACAAAGTGCAATTAAAAAAGTTAAAATTAATATTATATAAAATTTTTTAAAACAACTATATTGTTGCAAATAAAAAGACAAATGTGAATGTAATTAATCCAAAGAAATATTGGGGGAAAAAATTTAATTCATTTTTTAGGTTCCTTATTAGAAAAATGTTACTTGACTTTTAAAATTATAGAAATAACCAAAATAATAATTCTTATTGACTATAAAATCAACTACTAATTTGAAGTGCACACGTTAACGTGCTCTTATAATTATGGGATTTAGTTTCTTTCTAAAATTAAAATTCAACTATTTCAGCAAACAAAATCCAAAATTCAACTTACAACAAAACATTCACGATCAAAACACTCATTCACAAACAAAATCTTCTCCTTTGAAAAGTAAAATATGCTCCATTCATAAAAAAAAATTTAGCAACAACTTTTTTATAATTTTTTTAAAACAAACTCAAACATGAAATAAGATCATGTCAGGGGGTATTTGTTAATATTCATCAATTCAGGTACGTTATGAATGAAATCAATGTATATGATGCAAATTTTGTATTAGTATTGATGATTTGATCAAATTGAGAAATTGAAATATGATCTGAGTTTTTTTTTCTAAATTTATCTTCGTAAGTTTACAAATCTTCACAAAAAACATATTGATGCAAAGTTCAACAGATTGTCAAGCCATATTTAAACAAAATTCATAAAAGTTCACAATATCAATATTGATAATTATTTGTTCATATTAGTTCACATAAAACATATGAGTGAAACATTCATATAAATGAAAGTTCACATATGTTCATAAAAAATGTAATTATTATGCTTTTAAAACATAAAAAAAATATTATATCTTAAAGTTCACAAAAATTTACATAAACTGTTTGAAGATGTAATTTCATGAAATAGAAGCTCAAGATAGTTTACAACTTTATAATAAACATTTAGTTCAACAAAGATCTACAAAAAAAATCATTTCCATACTACAATTATTTATATTAAGAAGTCTTTTAAAATGAATAAATGACTAAATAACTGATAACAGAATTAATCAACAAGAAAATAAGTTGGAAATAAGTTCACAATTGCTCATAAATATATGTTAACAAAAAGTTAATTGATATTATATATAATGAACAAGTTCACAAAAATTCACATAAATTATTTTCTTAACTGTTTAAAGTTGGCTATATTCATAAAATCGATTCTTCAATTTGTCATTAATATGATATAAAAGCTAAATATGAATAAATTTATAATTTATAAAACACATATGACATAATAACAAACTCAAAACGCAAGAGTGTCTTGGAGGTAATTACTACAATATTGGAGTTGTTCAATTTTGGCATAATTACACCACCTACATTTTTTGAAAAAAAATTGCATTGGTCTTTTTTTCTTTGGTCATTTTACAGTTCTTTCTTGCCTCTTTAGTTTAGCCCTATTTTTGAGCCCATTTTTCTTCTTTTAGACGACATAGTTTTGTACGTCTCTTCATTCTTATACTAATTTTTTAATTTTTGAAATCTTTCTGCTTCGTTTCTCATGCTCATTAATTACAGTCGTATTCCCACGTATATGCCTTTTCGTGTTTTGTAGGCCAATTGTTGCGTGTTTTCTCTTCTTCATTTCTAATCTTTTCATTTCTATTCCCACTCTCTTTCATCAGCATAACTCTCTCTTATTTCCTTTCTTATTTGGTTCGTTTCATCTACTTTTTTCAACACCCTTCTTTCTCATCTTCATAAAATTTTTTCACTTGTTTTTTCTTCTTTCCTCCGTCTTATTCCTTTTTCATGGTCAAAACTCGTTAAAATCACTGTAACACTTCTTCTGATATCATGAAAAAACTCAATACTTCTTCAAAAACTGCTAAAAAAAATCTGTCATCTTCTCTGCGTCAAATAGTTAAGTTTTGAACTACTTTTTTTCACTTTCATTTTACATTTTTCGCTAACATTTTTCCCTCTTTCCGTGTCTTCTGTTTTGCCAGTCTCCAAGTGTTTCCAAAACTTTAAAGGTAATTTACATTGTACCTTCTTTTTTTCTTTTTTGCTATGTTGATTTGTTTTGTTTACTATTTTCCTTGTTTTTTCATTTTTCAGGCATCTGTGCGTTAGGCTAGACCTTCTACAAGCGTTGGTAATAATGAATCTCCGTCTAAAAGTGAGTATCAATAAGAAGTTGAGGTTGATTCTGACTCTTTAAAAATTTTATTGTTTGTGTTGATTGAATAGAGAAAATAGATATAAGGTGGAGAGTTGTTGAGTTGTATTAATTTTTTCTTTTGGGAATTTTGAGTCTATTTGAAGTGTGTGAGTTTTGATACCTAGAACAAAATAGGTTTTCGCTAGTTATCAAGTGTACACCTATAAATAAATGTATTTTTTTCTTCATTATAACTCTTTTAGCTAATAAATCAATAAAGAATATTTTCTTTGTCCATTTGACATAAATCAAATTGATCGAACCACGTAATCTTGTGTCTTTATTTTTTATTCCCAAATCTAATTTCTCAACTATATTCTTCAATTTCCTACCAAATCTACCATCCAATTTAATGAAAAATACACTTCATGCCCAAGAATCCTCGCAGACATCAAAGGATGCTGTTGAATTCAAACTGAAGTGATAATGCAGCTGGATAAAAGGAGCTTCTGAAATTTGTATTTTAAATTTGTACATAGATAATATCTTCCTGTTAGTTAGCAAATGACTTGTATAAATATGACCAGCCTTGTACTGTGACCATTATCAATGAAGAATGACTTCTTCTGGAATCAGTATTCTTGAATGCTAGATGGTGTCAGAGCAGGTACCTATCTCGAAAAACCCCACCTGAACATACCTGATCGACCACTATGGAGAGTGATCAGTCCAGAAACTCTCAACAATCCCGGAACACACAAAGACCCGCCAGATATGAAGATGATCCCTTGCACCTACACAGTTCCGATCATCCTAGAATGATCCTTGTTACCGACACACTAAATGAGAAGAACTACCTGCAATGGAAGATGGCTGTGGAAACGGCGTTAGGAGTAAAATTGAAACTTGGGTTCATACATGGATCAATTGTGAAACCAAATGAAGCCGACCCAGACCACAACCAATGGGTGCGTGTTGATAGGATGATACGAGCTTCGGTGCTGAATGTCATATCCAAAGACATGGCCACTGGATTCTGGTATTCCAAGAACTCACATGAGTTATGGAAGGATCTGCAAGAACAATTCGGGGACTCGAACAGACCAATGTTGTACAAGATCCAATGAGACATCAGCTCCATGACACAAGATACACTCTCGGTCACCATGTACTACTCAAATCTGAAGAAATTTTGGCATGAATACAGGATGTTGGAACCTATTCCCATATGCTCTTGCGGGCAGTGTTCTTGCGGCATTGGAAAGAAGATGGCAGACGTCGAAACATGAAACCAGCTTATACAATTTCTGATGGGCTTGAATGAAAGTTACGACTCTGTAAAGGACCAAATCCTGCTACTCGATTAAGTTCCTTCCATTGCTAAAGCTTACTCGATGGTTTTGTGCGTAGAAAAGCAGCGAGATAACTCAGTAACATTCACAGACGTGCCAGACCAAAGTGCAAACTTGGTAAGTACAGGTTATAATGGGAAACATGGAGGCATGGGAAGGTACAGGTCTGCTGACAAAGGTGACACATTCTGCTCCTACTGCAAGGAAACCAGCCACAATAAAGACGAATGCTTCAAACTCATAGGATATCCTGAATGGTGGAAAGGAAAAAGGAAGCAGACGAAGCCAGGAAAACAAACTCAGTTTGTTGCAAATGTGGTAGAACACCCTTTGGATTTTGAAGATTATGGGGACAATCCCGCTGATGACATCGCCTCCATAGTGCAAAGGGAAGTGGCGAAGGCTTTACAGGGAAAAACCTCCACAGAAGCTGCTGGACAGACTAAGCAACAACAAGTTAACTTTGTACAAACTGTTGAATATGCAGGTAACCTCCTAACTAAACCTGCTAGTGGTTCCCTTAATAGACATTATGTAGGTTGGATACTGGACACGGGAGCTACAAGTCACTTGTGCCATGACAAAACAAAATTTGACACACTCACAATCTTGGACAAGCCAATTACTTTATTCCTGCCAGATGGCTCGAGTGGCACTGTCCGTTACTCAGGAGATATCATTCTCAGTCCAGATTTGAAGCTCCACCGACTGCTCTACGCACCACACTTAACGCACAACCTGATTTCCATACACAAATTGGTATCTCAAAATTATGCAAAGGTGATATTTATCGGTGATGATTGCTGGTTACAGGACCGTCGCTCTAATGCGATAATTGGGAGAGGAAAGGCAGCTGGAAGCTTGTATTTTTTGCTAGAACCTGATTGTACAGAGTTAGCATTTTCTGTTGAAAATAATGAGAATCATAAGTCCATTGGGACATCCCAGAGTTGGCACATGAGACTGGGTCATCCATCTCCAGAGGTGATGAAACATTTGGCTCCTATTTTTAATAAGAATAATATTTTTGGCTTTTGTGAAACGTGTTTTAGATCAAAGATGACTCGGTTGCCATTCCCAATCAGCTCAACGCAATCTAAGCAGCTCTTTGAATTGATTCACATGGACCTTTGGGGACCATATAAATTAAAGACGATTTTCAGAGCACAATACATGCTCACGTTGGTAGATGATTACTCCAGAGTTACCTGGACGTTCTTGCTAAGGTATAAACATGACGTGCCTTCTACACTGAAGCAGTTCATTTGTATGATACAGAACCAATTTCGCGTAACCATAAAGTTTATGCGATCGGACAACGAAACCGAATTTGTGAATCAGCAGTGTCATCGAATGTTCAGTGATTTTGGGTTCATACATCAACGATCATGTCCTTATACACCCTAGCAAAATAGGGTAGTGGAATGGAAGCACTGACACCTGATCAGCGTAGCAAGAAGTCTCATGCTAGAATCGTGATTACCTCGAAAATTCTGGGGGGAAACTTTACTGCTTGCCACGCAGTTAATCAATCACCTACCTTCAAAGTTGCTGCGTTGGAAGTGCCCATATGAATTATTGTATGGAAAATCACCGAACTACAACAACCTCAGGATCTTTGGATGCTTGGTGTATTTTTCTACTGCGCCCAATACGAATAAGTTTGCTGCTAGGGGGGAGAAGGGAGTCTTCCTGGGACACGTTATAGGACAGAAGGGGTATAAAGTGTTCAGCCTTGAGAAAAAGAAGATGGTGGTGTCCAGAGACGTGGTGTTTTACGAATCCATTTTTCCTTTCAAAGGTGATAATGATGATGCTAACATCACTGCTGTTAAAACCACTGCTCCCGCGCCAACTTCTGTCCTATTCACTCCTTAACACGACTTAATCGTAGATAGTCCACCAATACCTTCCAGTCCGTTGTGCACTAATACCCGGAGCACTTCTGCACAAGAAACGATTGAACAACACGATTTGGGTTCACAAAGCAGCCCTTCCATGCACACTGAATCTGATATTTCCTCTTCTACTGATGTTGAATCAGGTGTCTCAGGTGAACTCAGACAGAGCAGTAGGATGAGATCTCAACCGGCTTGGCTGAAGGATTATGTATCACACGTACATTCTGCACCTACTGAATGCAACCAACTGACTCCAGCAGGTGTTCCTGAACCAGGTCATGCATACATGTTACTTGCATTGCCTTATGGTACATCTGCTACCCTTCTCTCCCAGCATAATGACCTTTTGGGAAATCAGGTGAACATCCGAGAACCCAACAATTACAAAGAGGCCAGCCGGAATCCCATTTGGATTCAAGCGATGGAGAAGGAACTGGAAGCATTGGAAAAGAACCAAACGTGGACGCTTTGTACATGACCTGAAGGCAAATCCGCTGTGGGATGTGCATGGAAGTTCAAACTGAAATACAAGGCAGACGGGAGCATTGATAAACCAAAGGCAAGATTGGTGGCCCAAGGATTTACACAGGTAGCAGGGATTGATTTCCATGGCGTCTTCTCTCCTGTTGCAAAATGGAGCTCCATACGTATTTTATTACACTTAGTTGCAATCCGAAATTGGCAGATTCACCACATAGATGTCAACAATGCTTTTTTACATGGATCTTTGCACGAGGAAATCTACATGCATCCTCCGTAAGGGTATTCACGAGCTGCCAAGGGACAATTTTGTAAGTTACACAAATCATTATACGAGCTTAAACAAGCTTCCCGAGAATGGAACATTGAGTTCATGAAGAAACTGATGGATTTTGGCTTCCAACAATCTGAACATGACCACTGCCTGTTTACCAAGGTTACGGAAAGCCATTTTCTGAGTTTGGTGGTGTACGTCGATGATGTGCTCATCGTGGGCAGCGAACCAACTTTGATTGCAGACCTCAAGGCATATTTGGACAAGCAATTCAGTATCATAGACCTGGGCGAGGCTGTGTATTTCCTCGGAATAGAGATATCTCGCAGCAAAGAAGGTATTTTTCTTTCACAAAGAAAGTACATACTTGATTTACTAACGGATGCTGGCATGAGTGGGGCAAAACCAGCAGCTGTTCCGCTATGTCTTGGGTGCAGTCCTCTCTATTGGAAGATAACAACCAATACCGAAGACTCCTCGACAAGCTACTGTATCTTAATTTCACCAGGCCAGACATTTGCTTTGCACTAAACCAACTTAGCCAATTCATACATCAACCATGCACGATGCACATGGATGGGGCCTTGCAAGTCTTGGCGTATTTGAAGGGATCGATTCACATGGGTCTGTTTTACAGCAGCAGCTCCTCATCGGATATGATATGCTACTCAGAGCCGACTATTCCAACTGCCCAGACTCACCAAAATCAATAACGGAATATGCCATTTTCTTAGGAAGAAACCTTATATCGTGGCAGAGCAAGAAGCAAAACACCGTGTCCCGATCCTCAGCCGAATCAGAATATCGTAGCATGGGAGCAGCAGTTTCTGAATTGCTATGGTTGTCTTACCTATTGCAGGACTTGAAGCTAACCATTACGGGCCCAGTTTCGATTTGGTGCGACAAAAGCTTCCATACAAATCACTGAGAACCCCGTCTATCATGAGAGAACCAAACACCTTGAGATAGACTGCTATTTCATTCGCCACCACTACAAGTCCGGATTCATTCAACCTCTGCACATAAACTCCGGGCAGCAAGTGGCGGACATGTTCACCAAGGCTTTACCAGCAGCATTGTACCATCGATTCATTTCCAAGTTACATCTCTTACTGAGTTGTCAACTTGGGGGTGTGTTGAATTCAAACTGAAGCGATAATGCAGCTAGATAAAAGGAGCTTCTGAAATTTGTATTTTAAATTTGTACATAGTTAATATCTTCCTGTTAGTTAGCAAATGAGTTGTATAAATATGACCAGCCTTGTACTGTGACCATTATCAATGAAGAATGACTTCTTCTGGAATCAGTATTCTTGAATGCTAGAGATGCTCAAGTCCATATCTAAGAATTCTGAAAAAGGTTGGTTGGAATGAAGGATGGTGGCAAATTTCTGCATATGCCAACAGGGCCTACCTGTCTAAAAGATAAATGCTATTGCGAGGCTTAACATTGGTGCATGAGATTCTTAGCTTAAGTTGAAGTCTGAATGCACAATGCAAATATGCAATGCCACACCATTCAAACCTGTAAAGTGCAATTCTTAATTCAACTTTTGTTCTATGACTTGCTTCCATCTTTGAATGGAAGGATCCCTCAACACTTTCAGAACTACAGCAACGAATTTGTTTTGATCCCATTCACACTCTCCTGGCTTCCAATTGGATGCTTTGTTGATTTTCCGACAATTTTTGTAGAGAAGAATATTATATTGGTCCAATATCATACCGAAAGATTTGAAACCCAACCTCTATTTGATTTGGGTATGTAAAGATTAATATGATGCCACTTGACAATTCATTTTATATATTTTTTTATTAATTATTAGTAATATTTTTAATTATTTTAATTTAATTTTTGAAAAAATAATTAGAAAAACACTATTTATTTTTTATAAATTTTTTTATTTATTATAATTGATTATAATATGAAAATAAAAAATTTGAAGTGTGATCTAATAATTGAGTAATTTTATCAATTTTTTTCTTAATTTAAATCATAAAACAAAGGGATATTTACACGGTGTACAATCTTTTATTTCTAATTTATACAATTTGATATATTTGCTTTTTTCTTTCAGTTATGGCCTTTTTGTTTTTTTTTTTAACATTAAAGCCTTACAGTCATTAAACTCATGAATTACATAAATTTTATTACACAATTTGATTCGTAAACATTAATTTTTTTTATGAATTTTTCATGATTTTTAATTTGATATTAACTTTATCTAGATATTATAATTTCTAACTTGATATATACTGAATTCTTATTTTATTTATTGATTCATAAAGATTAATTTTTTATGATTTTTAATTTGATATAAACTTTATGTAGATATTATATTAATTTTTTATATGCTATTAAAATAATTGTAGATTAATAAATAAATATAAATTTTAATTTATTAATTTAAACTTATTATAAATTTTTAATTTGATATATATTATTTTTTATTTGTTTTATAAATTTTATAAAAATTAACTTCGTATAAACTTTATATACCTCTTAAAAAATAGTTGAAAAACTAATTAGTATTTTTTTGAGGAGAATCAATTATATATACCGCTTAAGAAAATTTTAATCTTCATTATATATTAGATTTTGTTTATAAATTTCAAATATATAAATAAGTAGTATGCCATGAATATTCAATTTTGAAGTTGATAATTGATTTCACATGACTCCATATTATGTTTAATTTTTTCCACAAATTTATAATAAATAAAACTTATGATATTTATATCAAACATCAAACTCATATATATAAATATTTTATGCATAATACTTTTTGTTAAATGACTAAATGGTTGATGATTAGATAACTAATGTAAAAAAAAAAAAGAAATATTATGCAGTATGTAAAAAAAAAGTGCCAGATGAGAAGACTTTCAAATTTGCAATGCCGTGTAATTAAAAAAGTTAAACAAGGTAGTAATGTAAATAGCCCTAAAACAAATATGCTTAAAAGTCTTAAAATATAAGAACAGAGACGCAAATAATAAGACAATAATTTGCAATATTTATATAAATAGATACGAATTCGGTTGCGTTCAAATTTTTTATTTGTGTTTCATTAATTTAAATGTATAATCGAAAACTGGTTTAAAAAAATGTAAAATCGAAAACAAGTTAGAAAAAATTAATCATTTCATATTTATTTGTATTTCAGTATTGTAAAGTTTAACTTCTATGCATATAGATATATTGAACAGAAAATTTTTTGTAACATCATCTAATTAAGATAAACTAATCACATAACATCTAAGAATAACAATTATCTTTGTTTATAATTATTTTTGTCTGATAACAACAATAAATGTTGAATGTCGGTCATTGATGTAATATCTGCAAAAGGAAAAGAGTCAGAGTTGACGGTTTAATTGTTGTTGCATGAGAATAACAATGAATGTTGCATGTTGCTCATCGATGTAATATTTGCAAAAGTCGGGTAGAAAAATCTAAGGTTTGATTCTTCGATTACACTCTGATAATTAAATTAGTAAATGAAGAGAGAAGTAATCAATTTGGAAGAGTAATAATATGGTATTAGAGTGTACTTTGAATGAGAAGAGGAGAAGTCTATTTATAGACAATTGCTGGTAACAATCTATTATCTCTAATTTTTTGTTAAATTTGACTTTGAATTCAATATTCAACTTTTAAATATTAAACATGAAAGATATTGTACGCTTATTGAATGAGTACATTATATCTTACCCGTTTTGACGAACATAAAATATCCGGCTTTGTATTATATATATGACTTTTAGTCATTAAAATATTTTGACTTTCTTACGTAATCAAAATATACATCCTATAACAATATTTTGATTTAGTCAAAATTAACGATGTACATATTCTTTATTTTCATTGATATTGAGAAGAGTGTTTAAAGAAAAATAACATACTCTTTTTTTTTTTTTTTTCTGAATAGAGTTCAGAAATTTTAGCTGTAATATACAAAAGTATAATTTAATTAAAAGCAAATCATGTATTAAGATTTATACGTTAATGGCATTGCGAGGACTTTTGAGGCACTCTAAATATTATTTCTACTTTGTGAAAATGTGAAATTGGCTTGGGAGAAAGAATAAGAATATTAGATTAGATTAGATGGAACTTTTGGTGCACATCAAATACCTTATCTCCAGCTTGAAGGATAAGAAAGTTTAGATGCATTTATCTTTTTTTGTTGGTTGTGAGAGAACTAAAGTGGCTCAACAAATCCATGGTTTTGCAGTTATCACTTGTCAATCATGGCTGCTGTGATAAGATAATTTAAGAACCATCTAAAGTGATCCTTCGTGCTTCCACTGCATATTATGATTCGACTATTCTCTATTTGCCTTTTTTATTTCGGTTGAATCATCGGTTTCTGCTGGACTTTGTATCGAGTTGTGTAAATGTTCGTTTTATATATTATAAAGCTTGTAAAATTTACCTTCAATTAATGTATGCTATTTAATAATTTTTTTAAGTTTGATTTTCTTAATATTTTAGCATTATTTTTTATTAGCTTCTTCTATCTATGCAACTTTTACCCATTCAACTCTAGTTTTTTTTTACTTCAACGATAAATTTCTCACCAAAACTATTGAAAAAAATTATACTCTTAAAAAAATCTATTTTATTTGCAGTGGGAAATGCTAATGCATCAGAACAACTTGGTTAATCTTCATCTGCTCTGGATAAGATTATTTTGGTATTCATGATTTAATTAT
>CANYCX010813335.1:0-19452 GCA_948193385.1 Breynia disticha f. nivosa
CGGTATTCTGAGAATATAACGGAATAATAAAGTTTGGAAATATCCGACCTATTGGTATGAAGTTACTTCTCGTAACTTAAAGTTAAAGAAACGTAATGAAAACGTTAGAGATATAAACGTTAAGAAAAGTTTTAAATTATACATAATTAATACGATAGTTAGATTAGGATGTTTTAAGAGATGACCCCGCGTAGTGTGTTTTGACTCCGCGTTCTATCCGGGTGTCCGGATGAAAAATTCAAGGAAAGTACGCGGTGTGAAGGCCAAGTCCGCGTAGTCTTCACTGACCACGCGTACTCTGGACCAGCCCGCGTATTTTTGAAAAAGAACTGTTATTACTGTTTTATCGAAGTACGCGGTGTGGGAGAGAGTCCGCGTACTCGACCTCCACCCCGCATAGTTCGATATAAATCCGCGTAATGACCTGAATTTGGTGAAAATATTTGTTCTTTGGTATATTAAAACTTGGTTATTGTGAAAGTTTGATTGTATGGTTATGACATATAATTAAGGTATATTATTAATTTGAATTGTATGCTCGATTAAATAATTATATTGTATATGATCGAAACCGACCATATTTGGTTATGTTGCTTACTGAGTATATCTCACACAATTATTTGTCTGCAACGCTCGGCAGGTCAGTAGGAAGTTGTTTTTGGATTGTGCATAGGTGCTGCAGTTGGACTTTGAGGTTTTTATGAAGGAAAAGATCAAGGTGCAGTGTATACTCTAGATTAGGATTTATAATGTACATGACAATTTTGTATTGATCTTTCATACATTTTGTTAGTGTTATAATAGAAAATGGATTCAGTTAGAATCTAATTTCTTTTATAACCTAAAAACGTTTTGTAAATGATATTATGATGTATGTATGGAAGTTTGAGAAATGATTTTGAAATGATATTGAATTTCTATTTTATTTAACTTTGATTTCCGGGTTTAAGTATTGTCTGTAGGAGGGAAGTATTACGCAGATAATATTTAGATTCGGGGGTCACATTAAATTCCGGGATGTTACAAAGAGGAAGTGGGAAGGGTTAGGCTGTGAGAGAGGGTAATCTGTGAGAGAGAGTGTATGTACAGTAGGTTAAAATTGTTAGGTTAGAGTTTTGTTTTGTTTGGTATATACAACAGTGTATGTTAAAGGTATGGTGGTTGAATTGGTCGCGTTGGTGGAGTTCAGGTTAAATAAATTCCAAACTCGAACCTAACCATTATGCATCGGGTTGGGTTTTTTTCAAATTGCGACCAACCCGATTTGGGCAGGTTATTCTAAAAAATCAGGTTGGGCGGGTTTGGTTCGGGTGGGTTGACAATTTTTTGCAAGGCTCTATTGTATATTTTTGACATTGGGAATTACTCATTCCTAATGCTAATAAAGATGCAGTGGATTTTAAAATTTTTGTTAGCCTAAACAACATAATTTTAACCATAAACTTGAGGAATCAAGCTAAGAAAAATTTATCTGTTAATTTTTCCTTGATGTCAACGTGTATTTGATGTTGTTGAGGAATATGGACTACCCTTAAATAAATCCCTTCTACCTTCACATGCACACCTACAAAACAAAGATTAGTCTCTCTTTTATTTTGGCTTAGATTCAATCAACTAGAATAAAAAATTTTGTTTGTTTAATGAAGTGAGAATTTGGCCAAGGCAAGAGAGAGGACGTGTGCAACTTAAGCAAACCCTAAAATATGTGTTTTGTGTGTAACCCTAATTTGATCACGGAGTGGTTTATTTATAACCACAATCCTTCTTTAAGGAGATTAGGATTTTGGAAAGGTTGAATGAGACTTATATTCTATATTTCTCTTCTAAGTAAGACACCAAAGAAAACCTAATTCAACCATAAGGCCAATTAAAATTAATTTTTCTACAATTTAAGGTGTGGGATGACATTAGGAGAGAGAAAGAGGTGGTTTCATTAATCTTGGACAAGCTTATTTAGTTTGTCTCAAACTAGGACAACCTACATTCATTTTCTCTCATTTGTCTTAATTTTGGACAAGACATTATTCATGTCTTAAAATAATTAATTCATGGATAATTTTTTATCTTAAAATTTTTAAATTATTTTTTCTTTTATTTAATCCATAATTAAATCATAGAACAATTCTCCAATTAATTTTGATTGAATATTTTACATATTGAACTTAGTAAAATATCCTGACTCAAGATTCTGCACTTTTTGAAAAAAAAACTTTTCTTTTTAGATATACCCTAATCTTTGTTGAATAATTCTGTGTGCGATCAAGTAAGTCCATTTGTTATCGGGATTTCCTTATAAGGTCCAATAAATATTATTTACCTTCTACAGACTAGATATTAACCCGAGTAAACAAAATTCAACAATTATTAAATTTCATCCTAGCAATCTTATATGATCCTTTGCACTTTAATATTAGACAATCTAAGACATGGGTCATGTCATCCTTATTATGTACTGCCACTTTCTTGATCTCATTTGTGATATTGAAATAAAAAGATTATAAACTTGAATTATCAATGTATCTATGTCTATCCAAACACTACTCAGTTCACATATCAAGTGGTTAATGACATCATCTCTCTTTTGAGCATGACAATCTCTTCACTTCTCAATAATATGGATTCATATTTGCGAACAAGTTATAAGCCACGTTAGGCATATGTTAAAGCATATATATATATATATATATATATATATATATATATATATATATATATATATATATATATATAACCTAAGTCACATAAAAATTTCTAGTCTAAGTATTCCAATATAAACACCACTATGAAAATGCTTATGACTTCTTATCTACCATGTAACATTTTCATTTACACAGACTGATCTAATACATCCTATTTATGATGTATCTATATTTTCTATACTCCATGATTGGTGAAACATAATCATTTCATAGAAACACATACTATTTTTAGTTCATTGTAATTTTCATTGTCAATGATCAATTAGGGATGTTTAGATATTATCCTTTTATTATTTGCATAAATCATTATCAAGTGCCTTACATTGATAATTAAATAGGACTAACATCATAGATCATTCTATCTATTCTATATACGTAAGAATTTAGATAGATAAAATGTGTTGCATTATCTTTATCATTCTCTCATAATTATAAGCAAGTTTGTGTGAGGCAACTATATTGGAATTTGGACTTAGGACTCACACTAACAATCTCCCACTAGCTCAAAGTTCAATTATCTATAAACTCAAAACCAAACATCTTAACATATTTTTTATGTTAAAAAATTGCTAACTCATTAGTTAGAATATTGAGCACATTTTCTTCACTTGTCTCTTTGTTTATCTTTTGATATCACCTCTTTTGATTATTTCTATAATGATGTGATATCTTCTGAGTTTGTATTTAGTGTGACCGGAATGTCTAGCTTATGCAATGTAACACCCTAAACTAACTAATCCTTTTTAACATGTTAATATCGTTTGAATCTAAACTTTATCTTAATCATGAATGTGAAATGAAGATCATAACATTCAAAAACTTTCTTATCTTTTTAACATTTCATTCAACTCTCATTTGATTATTAAATATCAGTAAACCATTTGTAAAATTTTTGTTTATTAACACGGTTGTAAGACAATTTAAACACGATCGATGTTAGTGTAATACATCCTATAGGCATTATCCCTTGTTAGACTAACACGGCCCTAATGTACTTTCCACGACCCGTGTTATTGGAACATTTTTGTCCAGAAAATTTTACACAAAAACGTGAGGCCGTGGTTCATTTCATGCCCTGTGTAAATGACCACGCCTTGCCCGTTCCACTTTACACAGCCAGTGTTGGACAAGAAGACTACATAAATTAAATTGAAGATTGACAACACAACCTGTGTTAAGTACTTTATTAATTTATTCAGTTATAGCTTTAATAATATGCAATTCATTAAAAATATCAATAGACATCATATTAAACATAAACTATTTATCAACATTTTATCAACCAAATCACTTCATAACAACAACATTCAATCCCCTAATATCCTCATATGATCAAGAACAAACCAGCAACCAAATTCTCATTATATAAACTCAACATTTCACAAGCAACATAACCATATCATGAACATCTTTCTATATAAGCACATTTATCATCCAAAGCAATATTCACAAACATTTACAATGTTAACAACTACATGTATGTAACAGAGAGATTATTGGAGCTAACAATTGTCCAACCTGATAGTATAAACTCTAACTCCTCTAATCTAGTTGTCCTGGACCTAAAATCAAAATGCACATTTTTATGAGCTGCAAACTCAATGAGTAATCAATGTATAAATTTAAATAAACAACTAATATATTAACATATACATTTGAATAACAACTTATAATAACATATATCATTTGGTTATCATCATTTGCATTCTTTTTTGCAATTGTTTCCATCTATCATTTACAATTTTCTCCACATATCTACATTTTTCCAGCACATCTACATTTCCAATACATCTACATTCTCAACACATCTACATTCTTAACACATCTCCATTTCCAACACATATAAATTTCTCCTCTAGTCTGTCAACACTTGTCACATTTAAACACTTATTGCATATCAATAATGTAAGCATTCATGTGTATTGGCTTCATATCAATCATCATATATCATATTTAAACACATATAATTATCAATATAATTGTATTAAAGTGACTTAGATTACTCATATGTCTAGCTTAAATACTTGGTGTTCTCTAGACCATAATCCATGTACTACTCTCTATACAGTTGTCCTATATCAAATAAAAATTCTCTATACTATATTATAATTTTTAACATGATTCCATATAAAATATGTATGTATGAAAATTCAATCCTTTCTCATATTCTAACCATCAATTCTGCCATCAATTTCTAATATCATTTATTCATATAAGCTCCTAATTACATGATTAAAACCTAAAATCTCCCTAACTTTTACTTACCTTTTTAGACTTCTCCTTCCTCATACTTCTTCTCATCAATTTCTTTTTTCCTTTGTATTTTTTAAGATTAAAAATGGCAAGGTTTTGTTCTTGGAAGTTTAACTGAGTTTAGAGATGGTTTGTGACATTCTGGAATTTATATTATGGAAATATTGAATGGAAATAAGATGTTTTGTATTGAAATGAAGAAAAATAAATGCTTATACTTAGGTATATAAGGTTGATTGAAGGTTGATATAAGGGATATGTGAAATAACCAAAGAAAAGGAGGAATGTTGCGAGTCAGAGAAGTACACCTTGTGGCAGCCAAGTACACGCAGTGGCCACGACCACGCGTACTTTGCTGTCCACCACACGTTCTTCACGGATTCTGGGAAAAAAATATAACTTTGCTTGATTCAATCGACATTCAAGATCTTTCATTTAATCAGAGAAAAATTAAAGAGAGGAGCTGAGAAAGAAGCAAGGAACCTTGTTCTTGAGTGAAGGAAGGAAAATAACAAGAAAGAGCACAAATTCTTGCAAGAAATCAATATCAAATCAACAAGGTAAGTATTTGATAGTTGGTTTACAAGAGTTATGAAGGTTATGCTAAAAATTGGATGATTTAGTATTTTTTAACTGAAATTGATGCTGTGAATACTTGAGATTATGTGTTAAGGACTTGAATGATTCTTTGTATATGATTTATAAGGTGTAAATCATGGTAAGAATGAATTGTGAAAAGAGTAGTTCATGAAGGAGAGTTATGGGAAATGGATGAATTAATGAATAGAATGATATTATGATGATTCTAAGTAAAGAATCAATATGAATGTTGATAATTAATGAATTGTATATGATTAATTTCGTATAAGAGGATCTGTACGACGAGCGATAGGATTTTGAGTCAGTGTTTAGAGTGTAGATTTTGCTTAGATTTGAGGTAAGTATCTTATGCTTATGTATAAGAATGCTTACAATGGTTAAATTCAAATGTATGGTTAATTGAATCAAGTAAGAACATAAGTGAGAAAGAAGACTATATGAGATAATATTGCCTTTGTGGATTGCGAATGTGTAAGCATTGTATGAATGGTTGATTTAGAGTTGATATACTCTATATTAGTGAGTTTGAATGTGATTTGAATAAGAGAAAAGATTAATGAAAGATAGATGGATTTTAAAAGGCTTGAATTAAATTCTTGTCTTGTTGATTCATTAATATGAATGAAATTGGTATGTGTTTTGATTATATGCCTTGGTTGATATATGATTGACACATATGTACATTAATTGACATATGGTTGACATATGGATGATGTATAGTTGATTGTTGAAAAGCATATATTGCTTACATTAATAAATGTTGACATGGAGTTGATATTAATATATTTTTGATAGCTATACCTGTGTGGTATGTTTTATACGAAATATACTTTGTGTGAGATGTTGATATGCTTTCTTTGTTCTATTGCTGTGTGCTAAGAATGATATTATTGAAAGCATGATAAATGTGAACCTGTGTGGTATCTTATATGCTCTGTGTGAGTTGTGCCTTGTACTTTTCAATATGTAATGATACGAATGTCATTCATACATTCACGATTTGTATAAACATTATATGACACGATGCCTGTGTGGCTATGATTCCTATGTGGATAAGGACTTGCTGTGTGCTCAGGCTGTGTGCCTAACCTCTCCTGTGTGGTACAAAGGTATCCTCTCTTATGTGGAGCAGAGGACAAATACCTGGGTCATCCTGTGTGGAATTGCATTAGCATTTAACATTGCATAAATTTGCATTATAATGTTATGATTTCCTGTGTGAATTATGAATATCTGTGTGATATAGAACCTGTGTGGTTCGTGATTGCTGTGTGCTATCTTGTGTGGATGTTATTTTCGCATAAGTATGATCTGTGTGATCGAACCTGTGTGGTTAGTTTACATATGAATGTTTAACTCTGATGTTGTGTGCTGAGAGAGATTTATATAACCTGTGTGGTTTAAGATTCTATATTAATTGAATGAATATGTTTGTACTGGCATAATCGGTTGCCATAGGGAGAAAATAGATAGGCACGTCCTCATGCAGATTTATATTTTTCCCCTGCACATCATTAAAGGTTGAATGCTAATATAATTGAAGCTAAGATTACTTACTGTTTATGTTTCATCCTCACCTCTGTGTGTTTGTTTAAATGATGTGCAGATCGTAGGTAGCTGATTTTGGACAGAGACAACAGTGATCAGAGTTTAGCTTGCGACTTACGTCAGAGGTTCGGCTCCAGAGTTCATTTTTTATTTTTGCTTTGTACATATGTTTTACAGATATGTATATACACGCAAAACTTGTGTTTGAATGTTTTTCAAACAATTTGCTTCTGCTTGTGTTTTGATTTTAAAACCTAAACAGGTTGGGCCGAGGTTTTGTATAAATAGTGTGTATGTATTTTCTCTCTCCTCATTTTAAAGATTTGATTTTTGATATCATTTCTTTTATTATATTGTTTATTAGGGAAAAATGGTTTTAAATTTGAGTTCCACAGGGTTTTCTAGTGTTTTAGAAGTTCTTCTGTGGTGTTTTTGTATATAATGAATTACATGTACGGTCGTATCGTGTCGTAGGACAACATAGCCCGTGGTGGCCACACGATCACCGTAGAAATTACCATGCCCACACATCTAACCTTTTGTCCAAAAAAACGTTTTAACATTCCCACCGTGGTACTTACACGCCCGACTTGTTATCAAGACTTAATTTGGCGCCAATTTTCGTAAAATTCATTTTCGAATAAATATCAATTTTAGTACCATTTTTTTGTAAACATAAATTATGCAAGAGAGAGAAAACAGATAAATGGCTTTTCAAACACATCAATACAAGCCATGTGTCAACAATAATTTGCAATGCGTAAGTAATGGAAACATTTTACACACAGTATTTGCAAATCTAATATGCACTACAGTGGTGTGAACATGCAACATAAACAAAACCCAAAACTAGGAGCTCGACCTTCAGTATCGCACAGCTTAGCCTCGCCGATCACATCGTCCCGTCACTATACCTATCACTCTGCACATAATTCAACAGCAAACACGGGTGACTATATAAATATATTCAGTAAGTGACCCCCTAGTGTTAACAAGCTGGCTTGTAGGGAAATCTTCGGTCAATACGGGTGTGCTCGTGGAACACAAATGTCATATTTACGGCTCAATTCCCTTATGGCTCACCATAGCCATGCCACAAACAAGTCTTTTAGGTTTTTTATGTGTTAAGGAATCATCCTAAACCATTATCTCACTTTAGATAATCATTAGCACATTATTCGGGCTAAAACTAGGTTTCTGGACTAAAATAACGTATGTTTATGAAGCCTTAACGTACGTTATTCATGAACGGGCAAAACCAAAATTCCAGGATAAGAATAACGTATGTTTTCACATGATTAATGTAGGTTTAGTGTTATTAACGTACGCTATTATGCCAAATAACGTACGTTAACTCCATATAGAAGCATTCTGCCCAACATCCGAGTTATATATCATACATACACATCTTTCACAACACTTAGCATATCATACAACCTATAAGTCACACATACAACTCTCTTATCCACACAAATCACTACAATTAACCATTTAACACATGATTAACACACTTTATCAAGATCAACTCCAACAATTATAAACATCAATGTACACCTCATTTATTCTTTTCATATTTCAATCTCTTAACATAACTTCCACAATACTTATGCTCATACATCTACATCATATTCCAAGCATCAACACCATTTAAACACATACATCAGGTCATTTAGCTTATGCTCATATTCCAACATCATTCACATTCAAACATATCAACATATATGATCATTCAAGCTTTAAGCATACCAAAATAACCTTATGTTCATCACATCATCATTTCCATAACTCGTGTCATTTCCTTTTAAGAACATAAATAACTAATTACCATCAAATTCCAACAAATCAACACAACCACAAATAAAAAAAAACACCTTTCCTTCATCTCCTATAAGAGCACTTATGTTGCTCAATCATAAGTCCAAACACACACACCACTATCATTCCAACACAAATCAACCTCAATCTCAACACGTATATCATGTCACATAAAACTTATAACACATTCTCATTCCATCAAGCTCATACAAGAGCACGTATCATCAAATCACAAGATTATGCTCATATCATAACCAGAATCCATACGCATTCATTTTCCATGCAAATAAATAACGTGTATGCATATGGATGCAAATGCAATGCTAATTCATTGTCCACACATATGTACCCTGGGGTTTGAAACATCAAGTCTAGCCCAGCATCAAATCATCGAGCTCTCGCTCGACATCAAATCATCATGTCTGGCCCGACATTAAATCACCAAGCTCTCGCTCGGCATTAAATCACATTTAGGCTAATCCCCTATTTTATCACACAGAAGGTCATCTCACCTTCCCTTTTCATATCATTCATCGGGCCTTGCCCGACATCGAGCTCTCACTCGGCATAAACATAACATCAAGAGTCAAGTACTTGTGTTCTGAAACATTGGGCTAATCCCCCATTTTATCACATGTGAGCCATAAGCTCCCGTATCTCAATGCATGAACATACAATGTGCTCATGCCAAACACAATGGTATGTATGAATGCAAATCCATGCATTTCATCTCAAATTTTCTCAAATACCATGCACATGAATGTTCCACAATTCAATCCATATCACAATACAAGCCAACATGCTTATAATAGCCAAACTAGTGGCATAACAAACATACATGTTATAACTCAAAAGCATTCATCATTATCATCAACAAGGAACATTATATCGTGCACATGGATGCTCAAATACAATTCATTATATCATTTATAAATGCCAACTTGTGGCCAGGACATTCACAACATATCATATCACAAACCAAGCATTTGTAACCCATCTCACACATCATTCTCAATTATATATCATACACGGCCAAATCGTGGCCTAAGCCATCAGCATAAGCATAAAGCACCACTTATAGCATACATATGTACATTCAAACATCATTCAATATAAGCTTTACACTTAGGACTGTACAATGCATCTCAAAAGCACATCACATTAGTTATTTACATGAAGTAACCTCCCATTTCTCATACAATTCATCAATATTGCATTTAAAGCATGCAACCCATACCTCACATACATTTTTCAAATCAATCCATAATCGTTCCAAGGAAAACATAAAAGCAATAACCATTCAAGTCTTTCATTTAACTCAATTTTGTTATCATTCCATAAAGAGACAACATTTATCACTCAAACTTATCCATTCAAAGGCAAGCATACAATCGTAAGCATCTAAGAACACTTACCTCGCATTCCCGCAGACTCGATTCGGCACAAATCCTTGATACGGGTTATGTTTGTCACCTCCTATACAAAATGTAACACATTTCATGTTATATACAATATTCTAAGCTTAGTTCCTCATTTATCTAACAAATTCCTCAAAATCCCAAAATTCTCCCATAACCCTAAAATCCTCAATCTACCACAAATATTCTGTTTTAAGGTTAAATGCTTGTACATTCGGTAACAACCAACAAAACCCTAACAAATGCACTTAATTTCCTACACATTTCAGCCTAGGGTTAAGGATTCTTACCTTTGTTCAAACCCTAGCCAAGAGGAATTCGGATGGAAGGATTGTGTCGCTGTTAATCTGTTAAATCCACGAGGGTTTTAGGAAGATATGGTTAGGAAGGCTTAGGAATGGTGTTTTAGGGTTGGGAGAGAGTGTGGAGGGTTTGGGATATGTTTTATCCCGAAATATGGTTGTTCTCGGCCTTTTAATGACATGTCCAAACCCCCGATAACGTATTTTTATTTTGAAATTAACGTACGTTAATAAAAATGCAATTATGGGAAAGCAGTAAAGAGTAACGTACGTTATTCCTTAACTAACGTACGTTATTCAACCTAAGCCCAGGTTAACGTACGTTAATGGCTCCCAGATAGCCACATCTTCGATTTCTGACCTTCTTTCGATCCCCAGCATACATATATCCATATACACTTTCTTCCCACTTCATTTAAACATTATTCCACATGAATTAAACGTAAATGAACATTGAATTCGACCTATTCAACATAAAATGGAAGATTTTTGGGGTATTACACTTAATGTCTTTTTCACTTTTAAAATTTCTCTTTTAATGTTCTGTCATTTTTATTACTATTTCATATGATCGAACATATATATATTTATAATGCCAATGCAAATTAATGGTATGTGAAAGGTTTCTATTTGGTTTATTTTTGGTTTTGTATCTATTTTATATATTCAAGGCTAATAGGATAGGGATGTGATCATTTATCCCTCTTAAAGAATTTTCTCCTCAAAATTCCTCTCTATGTACTGATATTGGTTTTATCTTTCTTTATTATCTTACGTTCATTTCTATGTGTCATGTGTATTCTATATATTGATAAATTCATTTGAGGCTTTAATTCTTACTAGTAAACAAATGTGGGTATTCATTTTTCATTTTTTCCTCTGTCTCCCTAGCCGCTTCCTCTACTTCGTGGTTCTGTTGTATGACTTTGACCATAAGGATCTCTCTCTTTTTCAACTGTTTGATCTTTTGATCCACTATCGACACTAGTTCTTCCACATAGGTAAGATTCTATAAAATTTGAACATCTAAATTTTGAAGAACATGTGTCGAATCACATCTATATCTCTTGAGCGTAAAGACACAAAACATATTATGAATATGTACTAAGTTTGTTGGTAATGCCAGTTTGCATATGAGAAGACCGATATGCTCTGTGATTTCTCATGGTCCAATGTATCTAGGAATCAATTTTCTGTATTCCCAATCCTAATTATTCATTTCCAAAGTGATACTTTAAAAAATACTCTCTCTTACCTGATACTCCATCTCTTTTCAGTGTTGATCGTAATAACTTTTTTGTCTATCTTGAGTAGCCTTTAGCTTACATTTGATCATTTGTACTTTCTCTATAGTCTTGTATAATTTTTTGGCCTTCAAATATCTTGAGTAGCCTTTAACTTTTTTGTATTTTCTTTCATACAAAGTTTTATATGATGTCACACTAATACTACTATGATACTAATTTTTTTAAGAAAACTCAATTAAAGGTATGCACATATCCTATGTCCTTTAAAATTCAAGTACACATCCTGAAGCATCTTTTTTTTGGCATTATGGACATAGGAATTCTGCTAGTTGTTCTAAAGAAATCTCCAATCTGCTAGTTGTTTGACTACTAGTGTAGTAGTCAAAACTATAAATTGATACATTTTTGGCTCCGCATTTAAGCTTTGCAAAGCTATTAAATCTATTATTGAGGACAATTGCAAGTTAGATAGAGTACCACTAGATTTTTTGTCGAGTGCATCTTCTGCCATATTTGCTTTCCCTGGATGATACTCAATTGTGTAATCATAATCCTTTAACAATTCAAGCCATCTTTTCTATCTCATATTTAACTCTTTTTATGTCATCAAATATTTCAAACTCTTATAATCTATGTATATCTTAAATATCTCTTCATGCAGATAGTGTCTTCAAATCTTAAAGCAAACACTATTGTAGCTAGCTCCAGATGGTGCACTGGATAGTCTATCTTGTGTGGCCTAAGCTGTCTAAAAGTAAAAGCAACTACTTTCCCATTATACATTATGATAGAACCTAGTCCTTAGTAAGAAGTGTAACATTCTTATCCTGATAATCCATAATTAACAAAATACACAAAAATTAAGAATAAATTGAAAGTAATGTGTTTTAGAGTATGTTGGAATTACATTATAGGTGAAATTATTTATGAAACAAAGTTAGAATTTGTATAAGTTGAATTCAGGTGCCAACACGGTTAGCGAGCTGTTAGCCCGATGGTCATGCTCCTGGTAGATTATGAGCAAGATCGTGTTTAAGTATGAGCATGACTATGTTTCTAGGGAAGTGATTTTAGCATAATAGTCACGTTGACAAACATGAGCCATGCTGATCAAAACATAGACAGGTCGTGCTGAGTTGTCAGATATGTAGAAAATGTTGGAAACGTAAGCAGGAGGTAGAATGTCCATATTAAAACGGGTCGTGTTGACCATCAGCATTGTATATAAAGCAAATTTCTAACAGGAAAAATGAAAGAGAAAAGGAAAAACAAAGCAGAAGCGAGAGGGAGACAAGAGTTTGAGTGAGAGAAAGAGAGAACGGTGGAGAAATCGAATATAGATAATAGGAAACACGATATAAACAATCAAAGAGGGATAGAGGTAAGAGCGACTAATGAGTTATTAATTTATAATCATATAATTTTAAGGTTTTATAAAAAATTGCTACTTAGAATGTTATATGTCACGTCCTACAAATTATGAAAATTAAAAACATGAAAAATTGCTTAAAACGGGATCGAAACAGATCGATTTAGGTAAATTGTAAGAAAACAGCAGACAACACGAGCATGAGCACGCCCTCGAGCTCATGGCTGAGGATCAGTATGACATTGTGCTCATACTGGGAATTTGGCATGCCCTCGTGTCTAGTTTAAGCAGAATGAGATCGTGCACGATTGAACAGAACCACGTGCCAAGAATGCACGACAAGACGTAATGGCCCGACCTGTGCTCGAGGTCATGTTTATTGGATTATATCAAATAGTTCTGCTTCTTAACTCAGTCATTCACAAAACAGAACCAATCTCAGACAAGCAGGCAAGTGAATTGTAGTAAACCCCATAAATCATTCCAGCAACATTTTAGCAAGGAAAGACAACTAGTTTCTTACAAAAATTCAAGGAAAAGTCAACCAAGGTAAGTTATTTTCATGCATTAGTAAGTTCTTGAGTTTTTAAGCTTGATGAGATTGATCTTCTGAAGGCTTAGATGTAGTTTAATTGCTGAAAACATGGTAAATAACAATTTGAAATTGTTACTTGACTTAAGATGCTTTATAGTATTGGAAGCATGTTAAGAATGAACCTAAGAGTTGGAATTCCTAAGGAAGGTTGTTAAGAATCTAAGATTGAGCATTAAGAAGCTGAATTTGGTGATTTCAGTTATAAAATGGGTAAAGGAATAAGTAATTAGAAATCCCTGCATGATTTTTACGTCTAGGAGGATCTAGAAGCACATCGGATTGAAGTTCGCACCCAATGCCGACTTCGTAAAATAGTCGAGGTAAGGGATTTACAAGGGGTTTCCAAGTAAGTATGTTATGCTTACTAGTATTATGATAAGTGTGTATACACTTGGTAAGTTAATTTAATAAATAGAATGAATTTAAGGAGGTTTTGGAAGCTTAAAGATAAGTAAAGAATTAAAGAATCCTCATAAATGTTCTAATGAACTTTTCTCAAAGTTTGAATTGTATTTCTTGCTTATGTGTTATGAATATGTGAGCATGTGATATTAATGATATGGATTGATATGATTTTTGCCTTGTTATTTCTTATTCGATATGAAATGTTATAGTATGCTCCTTTTATACCATGTTGATATATGGTTGATGTGTGATTGATGGACATGCTCATTTTAGTTATATTCCTTGTTTGGTATTGAGAATTGATAAGAAAGAATGTGTTACTTTGTTGTGCATGTTTAAGCATACTTGAGATTGAGAGTGTGGCCATTTGAATGCATTGATCATTCATTATGTTGCTTAATTGTACGACACTGGGCCTGAGGATTATCCTGAGCTAGGCTCGATGCCGAACTGGGTTCGATGTCATACTAGGTACGATGCTGGTCTGGGATCGATGATTTTTAGACGGACTTCCAATGCTGGTCTGGGATCAAGGATAAAGAAAAAGAAAGAGAAATGAAAACCCCAGAGCATTTGCATGTGATTGTATGACATTCATATGCATAAATTTGATTAGCATTCATATTTGGCATGTGTGATTACTGCTTTATGCTATATGAATGCTGACATATTTCGTCATGAGCTATATGATATGTAAATGTGTATAATATGCTTTGGTATGTTTCACTATATACTTTGTTTGAGTGCAAACAAGTATGATTCAATGTGTTTGTGGTATGGAAACACTATTTTTATGGTATCAGATTATACTGGGTATGTCGGAGTATAAAAGAAACTAGGTTGTTGAATATTGGAACTTGACCGAAACATAAAGTACCAAAATAGAAGCTCAGCACGCCCATCGTGCTGACCTGTACGCCTCGGCTACTGGACCACTGGAAAAGGTGACGAGCATGCCCTCGTGCTCAACACAGCATGATCTGTGTCACCTGGAAAAGTAATAATCAAACATGAATCGTGTTCAAGTTGGCACGGCGTGTTAATTAGGAAAATAAGATGAGCACGTCCCGTGTTCATCCAGCACGGTCTATGTTGTTCCCTTGCACTTCATTTATTCAATATTATATGATTCCCTTACTGAGAAATGTTGTATACTGACCCCTTTTTACTGTTTAAATGTGGTGTAGATCGAAGGTATCTGCCTTTTGGATTTTGGAGCTGCAGTGATCATTTCACCTATGATATATATATCAGAGGTGGTGCTTCAATGTTGTTTTGATTTCAGCTTTTGTACATGATTTGGACATACAGATGTCATGTTTGTATATGCTATGTATCTATATTTGCATTTCATTTTGGCTTTTATCTTCCAAACTTTAAACTGCTTTCGCTTTTATCTGTAAAGAGTTTTAGGCTGAGAATTTTATGAAATGCATTTCTCATCGTTTTATCTCTCATCTATTTACATTTTAATATATGGAAAAGAAAATTGGGAAAAATAGTTTTAAAATTTGAGCTCCACATTTAGTGGTATCAAAGCAGGGATTAAAGTCTCTGCGATTGTGCCAATGATTTTCATTGTCTGGTTTGAAAATCTTGTGTGATGATTTAAAAAGCTAAAAAGTTTGAAATTTTTTTTGATTACAGTACTATGGAGCCCAGAGATAAATCACCTGATCACACAGCCGAGTTCGGAGATTCAGTAGGAGGATAGGGGTCAACCCCAATACCTCTAGAGCAGTCAGCATAATTTGCGATGCATATTCCCCCATATGATCCTATATATGCTCTATTTTGGGAGATGATTCAGAAAATGATGAGAGATCAAGGATAGGGTCCGAAAGAAATAGAGAAAGGTTCAGGGAGTAAGTCAAACCTGAACATTGATAAAAACTTCGCTGAAGTTCGAAAATAGGGGGCTAAGGTATTTGAGGGCACGATATATTTGTCAGAGGCCGAGGATTGGTTTAGACAGAATGAGAGGATTCTCAATCGTTTACAGTGTAATCCTAAGGAAAAATTGAGATATACTACTTCTCTGTTAGAGAAAGCTACCTGGAATTGGTGGAAGATGGTTCCTAATAGTCAGAAAGATCCTCCTGTGTTGACTTGGGATGATTTTCTAAAGAAATTTAAAGATAAGTATACTCCTCAATTGTATGAGATGAAGAAAAAAAATAGAGTTTTTAGAGTTAAAATAGCGGGACAGGAGTGTTACAGAGTACGGGGCAGAGTTTACTCATTTGTCCTGCTATGCTCCAAAGGATGTCGAAACTGACTAGAAGAGGAGGGATAGATTTGAGAGAGGTCTCAAATACAACATCAGGAATCAAATAGCAATGAAACCACCCACGTATGAGTTATTGATTGAGACTACTATCAAGGACAAAGAATTGGAAGCAAAAGGTGACAAGATAGAGGGAAAGAAAGAAGGAATGTGACATAAGACTTCAAATTCTAGTTCTCAGCAGTCGTAGAAAAAGAAGAAGACAGAGTTGAGGCCACCTAGAGGGTCAAGTGGTAGTCAGAGTAGACAGCCTGGGCTAGGAGTAGGAGGTGGGAGGAGTTATTCCACCAGGCCTCCTACTTATCCGAGTAGACGCATAGGTGCTTATATCGACAGAGATACGAGATCATTGTAGTTTATCTGTCAGCAGCCGAGACATTTTTCCAGAGACTATCTACAGAGACGAGAGCCTCAGGGAGGCAGTGTATCTATGCAGGATAGTGCGGGTGAGGCTCGTACTATAGTAGCTAGTGGCAGTAGCCGATGTAGAGGTGGATGCGGTTCAGGTTCTACTTCTAGAGGAGGATCAGCCTCTAGGGGTAGAGCCAGTGGTTTAGGTACAGTGGGTGCATCAGGTGGATTAGTAGAACTAGCAGGGTCAGCATCACAGGTTAGAGTTTATGCTATGACCCAAGATGAGGCAGCTGAGGATCCAAACATCATCCCCAATACTATTTTCATTTTTACATATCCTACTTTAGTACTGATTGATTTGGGTTCAACCTGTTCCTTTATTAGCGAGAGTGTCGTAGATCACATATGTGGTCATATTGAACAGCTGGGGTATACAGTTGCTGTATCTATACCAGCGGGTGGTACTATGTTAGTACAACATATTTTATGATAATGCGAATTGAGGATGGCTGAGTTCAGGATTATCTTAGGGATGGATTGGCTATCCAGGAATTGGACTATGGTCGACTGTTATTCGAAAGAGGTAATAATTGAGATAGATGGAGAGAGAAAAGTGTTATTGGTTAGGGAGAGAAAGGTCATTCCTTCTTTCCTGATTTCAGCTGTTATTGCTACAAGGTTGATTCAAGAGGGTTGTGATGCTTATCTAGCTTCAATTATTGATCTGAATCAACAGAAGTTAGAGGTGCGAGATGTACATATTGTACGTGATTATTCTAAGGTATTTCTTGATGAGTTACCAGGATTACCCCCACAACGAGAGGCAAACTTTAGAATAGAGACGATACTGAGTACAATGCCAGTATCTATTGCACCATATTGAATGGCAGTAATTAAGCTTCAGGAGTTGAAAAGACAAATATAGAAGCTGTTAGAGAAAGGTTTCATATGACCGAGTGTTTCACCTTGGGGAGCACTGGTGCTGTTTGTACGTAACAAGGATGGTAGTATGAGGTGGTGCATTGATTATTGTCAGATGAACAAGGTGACTATAAAGAATAAGTATCTGTTGCCATGGATAGATGATTTGATAAATCAGCTGCGATGAGCTACAGTGTTTTCCAAAATTGACTTAAGGTCTTAATATTGGCAGCTGAGAGTAGAGGAGGATTCGATTACAAAGATAGCTTTTAGGACTTGATACGGGCATTTCAAGTTTATTGTTATACCATTTAGGTTGACGAATGCACCAATGGTCTTTATGACACTGATTAATAAGGTATTCCAGCCTTATTAGATCAGTTTGTTGTGATGTTCATTGACGATATTCTGCTGTATTTGAGAGATAGAGAGGAGAACAAGGGTCACTTGAGGATTGTGCTCGAGTTACTAAAAGAAAAAGAGCTTTATGCTAAATTCAGCAAGTGTGACTTCTGGATGTAAGAGGTTATCTTTTTAGGACAGGTGATCTCAACAAAAGGAGTGAAACCTTATCCTAGTAAGATAAAGGTAGTTCAGTAGTAGGATGCTCCTAACTGTGTGACTGAGGTTCGAAGTTTTTTGGGTCTAGTAGGCTATTATCGTCGATTTATCGAGGGCTTCTCGAGGATTGCTAGACCAATGACAGCTTTATTACGAAAGAATGATTCGTATGTCTGGAATGACAAGTGTTGATGCTACCTTCTTAAGGAGGTGGATTTGTGGTTTATACATATGCTTCTAGAGTTGGGTTAGCTGGAGTGTTGATGCAGCATGGTAGAGTGATTGCATATACTTCACGACACTTGCGACTGCACAAAACTAACTATCTGACACATAATTTGGAGTTAGCTGAAATCATACATTCTATAAAGGTTTGGCATCATTACTTATACAATGAGACTTTTCAGATATTCACTAATCACAAAAGTCTCAAGTATATTATGACTCAGAGAGAGCTGAACCTTCGATAGAGGGAGTGGATAGAGTTACTGAAAGATTATGACTGCACGATTGAGTATCATCCTAGAAAGGCAAATGTAGTTGTCGATGCTCTGAGCATGAAAGAAAAAGGGACGTGTTAGTGTAAGCCCTAGCCCAATACATTGTTTGTAACTTTTATTACTGAGTAATAAAAGTATGAGGCATTATTTTATTGTATCATGTATTGACCTGTGGTATGTGTTTGATAAAATATCCAAGAATGTTGATTAAGCACTTGAGGTATCAAGGTTGAGGACCTTGATAGTAGAACCTGGAAGTTTTTAGATTAACATTCTAAATGTCCCTAGTCACTTGTTTTTATGGGAATAGAAATGAATTAAGACTAGTATGTACCTTGTAGATGATCATGTTCTACGGGTCATAGATATTTGGGAAATCTAGCAAAGTGCATAGGTATAATGTAGAGCATTATACTTAGAGAGCGATCGCCATTTGTAATGTCAAATGTTATGCTTAGACTGGAAATCACTGTGTCTCTTTTTGTGATTTTTAGTTTACTTTCACATAAGCCTAACTTGGCCGTAAAAGGTTGACAAGTATGGGTATGATTGGGTATGCTACGAATCATGATTGAGAG
>CANYCX010813411.1:0-12880 GCA_948193385.1 Breynia disticha f. nivosa
TTTTGTATTAATATGTAGCTTTCATATTTTTTAATATTTCAAATATATATATAATTTATTTAAAAGTAAGTCATTTTAACTATAAAATTATATTTTGATAAAATATATAATCAATTACAATCAATTTTACTATATTAATTAAAAATAATAATTGTATTATATAAAAAATAAAAAATATTAATAATATTTAATAAATGTGTTTATTTTTAATTTTAAATTGAATAAAATTGTATTTTAATTTTTGTTTAACAAAGCTCGTGAACGTGCTCGTTTGTTCGTAAACATTAAACAAAATTGTTCGTGAACAAAATTTTGAACTCGATATAAAACTCGGCTCTAACTCGAACTCGTAAAATTTTTAACTAGCCGAGCTCGATTACCCTAATACTTGACTTAGCTCGGCTCGTTTAGAGCCCTAAACTGGGATATAAAACAAACACTTGGTTTATGAATGTGAAATATGTGAAGAAAGATGTGAAGATAAATGTCCTTATTGTATCCTTTAAGCATTAGGAGTTGAACAAAGGCAAATCTTTATTTTTTTTACGAAGAAAAAATATTTTTTTGACACATTTTTCTTAGATCTTGATATTTTGAAATGCTCTCGAGCAGTATTTCTTCCATAAATTCTTTTCTTTATTTACAAACTCAGCTTAAAGAAAAAGTTGAAAAACTCGTACATACAAAGCTGAAAATCAAAAGACTCTGATGGGATAAATACTACATTCAATGGAACAACTCTTCAGAGAACAACACATGTAAAAAAAACGTAAAAAAGCTAATATCAGGCCCTTTCTTTAAATCTGAAAAACTTACAACTTGGTGGCCAATGACTAGAACTCATCAAGTCTTAAGTAACCCCATCTAGTTGGTTGTCATGGCTCTGAGATCAATACTATTAAAAATTATGATTATGATATCCCTAATGTAAAACCTTTTTGCTGGTGTCTAAATTGAATAAAATTATATTTTAATTTTTGTTTAATGACATTTTAAAATGCTGAACGGAAATGTGTTAGGTTTGATATTTAACTTTTTTTTTTTTTGACAGTGACGAGGTTGAAACTATTAAAGGAATCACCCTGCAGATCTCGGAAAAATTAAATTGTGAACCGAAAAGTAAGTTTATCTCTTCGACAAACACTTCTAGATCTATGAAAATTATAAATTATTCCTCCATAGCGCAATGTCTAAATAATGTTAATGTAATGTTGAATACTTCTGTTTGATGAACACAGGTCAATATAAGGGACAAGAATTGATTAGCACTCCATTAGTAGGCCATTTCACAGCTATATCCAATATGGAGAAAATATGGCTATGCTTACATGATAAAAATATTTCTAGAGTTGGTATTTATAGAATGGGTGGTGTTGGCAAGACCACCATTGCTACCCATATCAATAATAGACTTAGAAAAGCTAGTACTTTTCAACATGTTTATTGGGTGACTGTATCAAAAGAATCAAGCTTATACAAATTGCAGAGTAAAATTGCAAAGGAAATTGAACTAGATTTGTCGAGAGAAGAAGATGAAAGAAAAAGAGCTGCAAAGTTATGGAGAGAATTAAATAACAAGAGGAGTTATGTTTTGATTTTAGATGACATGTGGGAATCCTTTGAATTAAAAGAAGTGGGAATTCCTATTTCTGTCGTTGGAAGAAAATTATTATTGACTACTCGTGAGCATGAAGTATGTCAGAGAATGAGATGTGAGGGAATTGTTAAGGTTAAACCTCTTCTCGAAAGAGAAGCAAGGGATCTTTTCATTAGAGAAAGTGAACATCAAATAGATGATAATCTAGAATTGAGAGACATTGTAGAGTCTGTCATCAAAGAATGTGATGAGCTCCCTCTTGCAATCAAGGTTATAGCAAGAAGTACGAGGGGCTTTGCTGAAAATTTCGAATGGAGAAATATTTTAATGGAGCTCCAAAAACTTTCCGATAGACAAAATCATGATATGGAAGAGAAGATATTTAAAGTACTGAAGGTCAGCTATGATCATTTGAGAAATGATAAGTATAGACAATGTCTTCATTATTGTGCTATGTTACCAGAAGATCACATTATACTTATACGTGATTTAATTAATTATTCGATTGCCGATGGGTTAATCGATGAGCTTGATTCTGGACAAGAAGAAATGGATATGGTTAATACAATAATATATGGGCTTATTGATGCATAGTTGCTAGAGCGTAACAGTGTCTGCATAGCTGTTAAGATGCATGATGTTTAGAGACATGGTTCATAGTATTACAAGGGAAAAATTAATGGTAAAGGCCGGTTTACTGCTTCAGAATTTCCCAAAGTTCAGTGATTGGTCGGCTATTCTAGAAGGAATTTCGATAATGAATAATTATACATTGAAAGGTTGTTCTTTTAACTCGGCACCAAATTGCTACAAAGTAAGGATCTTGTTAATGCAAAACAATCAAAACCTATCGGAACTTCCTAGTTGCTTCTTTCTTCACATGCAAAACCTCACTATTTTGGATATGGGTAATTTATGCAGATTAAAATCACTCCCAGATTCCATTAGCATGCTGGAAAGTGTCCGAATGCTATTCTCTAGAGTATATTCCATCTTTGGCCGTGTTAAAAGATATGCGTCATCTGAATCTCAGTCGCACAAAGCTACAAAATTTACCAGAAGGGATGGAGAAGTTGGTCTGAAGTTGCTTCGAATCGTACACGCAAAGGCACTCTATGGATTAATTCCAAGTGAAGTTCTAAAAGAGCTTCTCTTTTGCAAAGCTTAGATCTCATTGGAAGCAATGTTGAAGTGGATCCAGACGGACTTAATAGCCTTCAAAAATTGGAGATACTAAGAGTAGAGTTCAGAAACTTTGATGCATTAAATTCGTACTTAAAGTCAAGGCACTGGCAGAGACTTAAGAGTTATTACATCTCTAATAAAAATAATGAATTTGAGCATGATGAGAGTTGGGGCGATAAGGCATTATTCTGGTGCGAGTATAAGAACTGGGATTCTACAGCAAGGAAAGGGGAATGTAGTGATTTCGTAATTCCATGTAACGTAGAACAGTTGATGCTGATGTATTTGGATAATCCACTGGATGGTGCTTTCATTAAAGGATGCTTTATCCTTCTTAAGCACTTAACTCTCAAGAAGTGCAAACTCAAGTATTTAATCAGCGTTGCTTCCGAACAGCTCTTTCAAAACCTTGAGTATTTGCAAGTGGGTGAATGCGTACATATAGAGGAGATCATAGGGACAGAAGAGTGTTTAAATCAAACCAACCATAAAAACTACCCCACAATAAAACTCCCAAAGCTATGGACGCTGTGTTTACAAGGGTTGCCAAGATTAAAGAGCATATACAGAGGAAAAATGGAGCTTCCTTCACTTCAACACCTTCAAATTGATGAGTGTGATAAGCTTCAGAGACTTCCATTCCATGAGCTGCCAGGAGGAATTTATGGGTCAAATACTGATTCAAAATTGTGGTGCGATTCACTTCAGTGGGACGATCCAAATCATAAGCAGGCTTTCGAGGAATCTTTTTTGATCAAAAACGGAAACACACTGTTTTATCCATTTCAGAACTAGAGACAAAAACAGAAATACGGTGTTTGGGCCTTTATGAATCGCTTTTGCTGTTTCCGTAGCAAATTTGTGGTAAGTTTTCTGATATGTTGAAATTGTTAATTTCCGAAGGAAACATTGCTTTGTCTGTTTTTTTTTCGGATTTCATTCAATAAAAAGAGAATTTAGACAGATAAATTGACTTTTGTTGGATCAACTAAATGCATTTAGTTTGTCTATTCCAGCTTTTGGATTTTAAACTTTTTAGAATTCTTTAAAAGTTTCTGAAGTTTCATTTCCAATTGCAGAGGAATGGAGAAATCTTGTGGACTCAAGGCATGCCAAATCCTCATTGTTATGTAAGTTCCTTTTCTCGCTGAATTCTTCATTTAAGGCTGATTCATGATGTTAGACAAACTCTGCGAGATTAGTTGTAAGCTAAGAAACTTGAATTTCTTTTGGTCTCTAAGTGAGGTAGCTTTTGTTGCTTATTATGGATTTATTGCTCTATTTGAAGTAATTAATTAGTGGAATTAATTGAACAATCGAATTTCATGCAGCAATCAATTCAAATTGACACACAAGTGTCACGGACCATTTGCCGAGACACGTGGGATCGCGCGAGATGCTTGCTGGTTAAGCATAACGTGGGGCGCGAGACAGCGTACAAGGTGTAATACATGCTATAGGTGGTCGTCTGTCCATCGAATATGTGTGTTATCCATGCAACACACTGATCGAAAGCTGTCTCTACTTCCCTTATGAACTCATGGGAGAGCGAAACCAATGAAGCATAAAAAACCGCACAAAGATGTCTCTACACTGAAACTCTAATCACGTGACACAAGAGACACTAAAAAAGAACTAACACACACGGCCTGACACCCATGTTGTGACCAACATCGGCTGTTAAAGAGTGGTTTGAATTGGAGTTGAACTTTTAATTTCAAACTTTATGCGCCGGAGAAATTTGCGTCATACTGAAAACTACAATGAAGTTCCTTGAATGTTATATGAACTATGAAGGTCAAATGAATCATTACACTTCAAATTCCACATAATAGTCTTAAGATATACAAAAAAAAAATGGTTTAGCCTTCTTAATAATTTGTGTCGAATTTTTTTCTAGTCCATAAAAATTTTGAGAGGTTTCATAAAATACTTTTTAGGAGTTAAAATTCCATTTGTCTATATTTCAACAAAAAAAAAGGATATTTTTGCTTGTCATTTTAATTCACATAAGAATAAACATTATGATTCACATTTCAAATAAACATGAGTAAACAATATAAAATTAAATTAAGGAATAAAAATTATTAATTATATGCAATTTATGATTGCCACTAAACAAATTAAATTTAGTCATTCAACATAATTCGCAATATATTTTAGTTTACATACTAAAATATTTAAAATTTTTTATTCTTTAGATTATCAATACATTTTTAATCGGTCATAAACATGTTGTATGCGTGCCATGTTGGGTTTGACTTTTTAACCAATTTTTTTAACAAATTATAAATATGTCACTGTCAATTCATTTATACTTTACTTAAATCTGTCTTTGTATCGTGTGAATTTTTTTAGAAGTTTAAGTGCTTCTAATCATTCAAAATTGTAGCACATGTAGGTTTGTGGTCAAAACAAATATTTCCAATTTTCATTAGCCATTTGTGGTCTCCAACTCAGCAATTCCTGGAATTTTCTCATTGGGATCGCTGACTTTGACTGAAGTAGAGAAATGGAAGATTGGTTTTGGAGTTTGAATTACAAAGGGTAAGGAGATTAGTTTGAAATTTTTATGTTGTACTTCCTACACAAATATTTTTAAACTTTATATTCATGAATTATATTTACAAAAAAATACTTTGAAATAATTTCACAGGAAACCCACTACTATTTTCGGAAGTTATCCCTTCTTAGTTTGGATGCGTTCAAACATCGTAGTTCTACAGAGGCATATTGGTTGTCTCTTCGTAGTTTCGTTGGATTCTCTCCAAATCCTACATTGAGATATGATTAAATTTATGATCATGCAAAATCATGAATGTTCGTTAAAATATTTTTGTTTTGTTGTTTATGAAATTGAATGTTATCTACCGGTATGATGGTGCCTTGAAAAAAAATGTTGTTTCGAATACAATCTATTATTCGAGGTCAACTATTTTTGTGACTAGATTTCGAAATCAACTATGTTTCTGTAACTAGATTTTGTGTTAGTTAAATTATCTATCTTTTAACTAACACTAAAGTCATCAATTTGTTATAGATCGGCAAAGGTACTCTGTGCTTCCAAACGGATTCATCGTCCTCGACAATCGATAATAGCGGGCACGATGTTTTTCTGAGTTTCAGAGGCGAGGATACTCGCAACAACTTCACTAGCTATCTTTATGATTCTTTATGCCGTGCAAGTGTCAAAGTTTTTATTGATAGAATACTTGACAAAGGAGAAATAGTCACACCTTCTCTCCATAGAGCCATACAAAGAGCTAAGATCTCTGTTGTTGTTTTCTCCCCAGATTATGCTTCCTCGTCTTTTTGTTTGGATGAATTAGTAAAGATTCTTGAATGCAAAGAATCCAAATCTCAGATTGTGTTGCCTATATTCTACAAAGTGAATCCTTCAGACTTACGAAAATTAAAAGGTTTGTATGAGGAAGCATTCGCAAAACATGAGGCTAAATACAAAGGGCAAAAGGGATGTCGCAGAGAAACAAGAGAGGAAGAAATGAAGGTGCAGAAATGGAAGTCAGCTATTCTAGAGACAGCCAATTTGTCTGGTTGGCATGTAAAAAATACTTGGCAACTATTTTACTCATATTTACTCCAAGATTAAATCTACATAATGTTACAGCTTGCTCTGTTTAATATGCCAATGAATGAAAAAAGTGAAATATTTTGGGAAGAAGATGATCCATTCTTCATTGAGTAATGATGTATATATATACAACGTTAAGCTTGAAAATCAGCTAGGAAATCTACAACTACTGATCTTGGTAAATTTAAAATACAAATACAAAATTCAAAGATACTCTTATCGCTAATACCCTCCCCCAAGTTGGTGCGTGTAGATTACTAACGCCCAATTTGCGAAGAAGAAACTCAGACTGATCTTGTCCTAAAGCCTTAGTCAAAATGTCGGCCAACTGTTCATTGCTGCGAACATAAGTAGTTTTGATCATACTGTTCTGAATTTCATCATGCACAAAGTGACAGTCAACTTCAATGTACTTGGTGCGTTCATGAAAAACGGGATTGGCGACAATATGCATCGCGGCTTTGCTATCACAAAACACGACAACAGGAGGTTCATGTTGAATGCCCAAGGATGAGAGCAGACCTTTCAGCCACTTTAATTCACAAACCGTTGCAGCCAAGGAACGATATTCTGCTTCAGACGAAGAGCGAGAAACTCTAGGAATAAAAGAGACAGTTATAGATGAAGAAGGTGATCTTCATTCATTGGTAAAATCATGCGTATGTACTGCTGATTGTAGGATATTTATACAAGCTAATAGCTAACTTGTAGGAGAATAAATCTATACACAAATTTGAATATGAAATTTACATGTTCCGCTTATCCAGTTGGCTTATCTTCTCAATTTGAATTCAACACACCCCCCCAAGTTAACAGCTCGGTAGGAGATGTAGCTTGGATACGAAGCGATGGTATAGGACCGTTGGTAAGGCCTTTGTGAACATGTCCGCAATTTGATGAGCCGAACTTATGTGCCTTGGTTGTATGAAACCGACTTTGTAATGGTGTCGAATGAAATGACAATCCACTTCAAGGTGCTTAGTTCTCTCGTGATAAACAGGATTTTCAGTGATCTGGATAGCAGCTTTGTTATCACACCAAACCAGAATGGTACCTTAACGTGTAGTTGCAGATCTTTTAGGAGGTAAGATAGCCATAATAGTTCGGAAACAGCGAAGCCCACGCTGCGGTATTCGGATTCAGCCGAAGATCTTGAAACGGTGTTTTGCTTCTTACTCCTCCATGAGATGAGGTTGTTTCCCAAGAAAACGGCATATCCAGAGATTGACTTGCGTGTATCCGGACAATTGGCATAGTCGGCATCAACATAACATTCCATTTTGGAATCTGAATGGCTGCTGTAGAATAGTCCCATATGTATTGAACCCTTCAAATATGTTAGTACTTGAAGTGCCCCCTCCATGTGTATCGTGCATGGATGATGAACAAATTGGCTGAGTTGATTCACCGCAAAACAAATGTCCGGCTGGGAGAAATTAAGATACAACAATTTTCCCATTAATCTCCTGAATCGGTCACTATTCGCCAAGAGTGGACTGTTGTCAGCCGAATAATTAACCCCTGGTGACAGTGGCACAGCAGCAGGTTTAGCTCCACTTAGGCCAGCTTCTGTGATTAGGTCGAGAATGTATTTTCTCTGTGAGAGAAAAATACCTTCCTGATTTCGGGATATCTCAATTCCAAGGAAGTAAACCGCCTCTCCCAGGTCCTTAATGGTGAACTATTTGTGAAGATAGGTCTTCAGTTCGGTAATTAAGTGAGTTGTACTACCCACGATGAGAACATCATCAACGTACACCACTAAACTCAGAAAATGGATGTCTGCTAGCTTGGTAAAAAAACAATGGTCATGCTGTGATTGAGTGAAAGCAAAATCCATTAATTTCCACGTGAATTCGGCATTCCACTCCCTAGAAGCTTGCTTCAGTCCATATAACGATTTTCTCAGTCGATAAACTTGTCCCTCACTGGCTTTCGTGTACCCTTCCGGAGCTCGCATATAAATTTCTTCGTGGAGTGAGCCATGCAAGAAGGCGTTGTTGACGTCGACATGATGAATAGGCCAGTTATTCACAGCTGCTAGGTGCAAGAGGATCCATATAGAACTGCGACTGGAGAAAAAACTTCATGGAAATCAATCCCAGCCACCTGCGTGAAGCCCTGAGCCACAAGTCGTGCCTTCGGTTTATCAATGCTCCCATCTGCCTTGAGTTTCAATTTAAACTTCCATGCACTGCCTATGGTGGATTTTCCCGCAGGAAGTGTACACAGTGTCCAAGCCTGGTTCTTTTCTAAGGCCTCTATTTCCTTCTTCATAACTTCTATCCAAACTGGACTTTGGCTTGCTTCTTTGTAGTTACGAGGTTCCTGAACATGTACCGGAGCAGACAGAAGGTTATTATGTTGAGACAGGAAAGTAGTGGACGTACCAAGTGCAGGGGAAGGCAATGTATAGGCTTGGCCTGGTGGCACGCTATCAGCGGTAGTCTGTAAGTCAGCATGTGGTGAGGCAGAATGCACGTGGGAGACGTAGTCCTTGAGCCATGTTGGTTGAGATCGAACCCTGCTGCTGCATTTGAGTTCCATGTTGCCATTTTCTGTGATATCGGCAGGCAAGGAAACGGCTGACGAGCTGGAAGGTGAAGCCATGTCTCGTTGATCAACAGAGTCCTGTTCCGAGATACTGAAGTCTAGTCTGACTGGGGAAGAGGAAGAACATGGGCTGGAGGGCACCGACGGACTATCCTGGGTAGACGTGATTTGAGGAGGGAATGGCACAGTAACGCATGCCTCTTTACTGTCAGTGGGGTCTGCTGCATTTGTATTGAAAGGGAAGAGAGTTTCGTAGAATAACACATTACGAGATACCACGATCTTCCTTTGCTCGAGACTATATAGTTTATATCCCTTTTGGCCGGGTATGTACCCCAAAAAAATCCCCTTCTCTCCTCTGGCCAAAAATTTATCAGCTTTATTTACTGCTGAAAAGTATGCCAAGCATCCAAAAATTCTGAGATAGGAGTAGTCGGGTGCCTTCTTGTATAACAATTAATATGGGCATCTCCAGTTTAGCAATCTCGATGGTAATATGTTGATTAAGTGGGTTGCCAACAACAAACTTTCACCCCAAAATTTTCGAGGTAAGCCTACCTGCAACATAAGACTTCTTGCAACACTTAGTAAGTGTCGATGCTTCCTCTCCACCACCCCATTCTGTTGAGGTGTATACGGACACGATCTTTGATGTATGATCCCAAAGTCACAAAATATCTGACGACATTGATGATTCACAAATTCGGAGCCATTGTCAGATCAGACATGCTTTACAGTAGTGTGAAAGATATTCTGAATCATGGACAAAAATTGTCGTATGGTAAGTGGTGCTTCATGTTTATGTTTCAACAAGAAAGTCCACGTTGCTCTAGAGTGATCATCCACTATTGTGAGCATGTATTGCGCCCTTGAAAGGGATTTGAGTGCATACGGTCCCCAAAGATCCATGTGTATTAAGTCGAATAACTGCTTAGCGTGTGTTGTGCTAACAGGAAAAGGAAAACGTGTCATCTTTGACTGAACACAAGTTTCACATAGAACAGAATGAGTTTTATTAAAATCTGGAAGTAAATGCTTCATAACCTCCAATGATGGATGGCCCAGGCGCAAATGTCAGTTTTTTGATGTCTCAGTGGACTTATTTTGCTTATTCTTATCAAATGAAAAAACTAACTCTGAACAATCAACATTCTGCAAGAAATATAAACTCCCCAAAGCCTGCCCTTTCCCAATCACCTCTTCAGTAGTCCGGTCCTGCAGCCAACAATTATCATCAAGAAATGTTACCCTAGCATTATTGTGGAAAGCCAATTTATGAATGGAGATCAGGTTGCGCGTTAGTCGTGGTGCATATAGCACGTGGTGAAGCATCAGTTTTGGACTCAACACCACTTTCCCATAATATTGAACTTTCATGCTAGAGCCATCCAGAAGGAACAACGTAATGGGTTCGTTGAGAGGTGAAAGTGACGAAAACATGTGTTTATCATGGCATATGTGACTTGTTGCCCCTATGTCAAGTATCCAATCAGTAGATGGTTTAGTGAAGAGAGTACCTGCATATTAAGTCGTTTGAAAGAGGTTAACTTGTTGTTGGGTGGGCTGACCCGCTGCATCTGCTGTCGGTTTTCCTTGTAAAGCCCTAGCTACCTCCCTCTGAATCATAATGGCAATGTCATTTGAATCTGCAGCGTTGCCGAGGTTCAATGGATGTTCAGCCATGTTGGCAGCGAACTGCTGTGGCTTTCCATTTTTCAGCTGCTTCTTTCTTCCTTTCCACCAATCGGGGTAACCTATCAAATTGAAACATTAATCTTTTGTGTGGGTAGACTCTTTATAATAAGAATAGTACTTCTCTCCTTTGTCCGCAGATCTGTATTGAGGTTTGGATGGACCTCTAAATCTTTCTGAAGGATTCGAGTTCACCATGTGTGCACTTTGTTCGGGCATGTCCGAGAAAATCACCGAGTTATCCCGTTGTTTCTCCACTCTTAGCACCATTGAGTAGGCCTTAGCAATGGAAGGAACCGGGTCCAGTAGGAGGATTTGGTCCTTCCCTGAGTCATAACTTTCATGTAAAACCATGAGGAATTGGATCAGCTGGTTTCGAGTCTCTATATCAGACGTCTTCTTTCCAATACCGCAAGTACAATGTCCACAAATGCAGGTCGGGACAGGTTCTAGCATCCTGTATTCATGCCACAATTTTTTCAGATTTGAATAATACATGGTGACTGAGAGTGTACCTTGAGTCATGGAGTTGATATCTCGTTGAACCTTTTACAGCATCAGACCATTTGATTCTCCAAGCTGCTCCTGAAGGTCTCGCCATAATGCATGTGAGCTTTAAGAATACCAGAAACCAGTAGCTAGCTCCTTAGATATGACGTTCAGTACCCAAGCACGCACCATTCTATCAACACGAATCCATTGGTTGTAGTTGGGGTCTGTCTCAGTCGGTTTTACGATGGTTCCATGTATGAATCCAAGTTTCAATTTCGCTCCTAAAGCAGTTTTCACAGCCATCTTCCATTGAAGGTAATTCTTTTCTGTCAAGTTGTCAGTAATGAGGATCATGCCCGGATGATCGGAACTGTGTAGGTGCAGTGGATCGTCTTCTGATCTATGGTGTCTCTGTGTGCTTTGTGTTCATGAAGTTTGGGACTACTCTGTCTCCATGGTCTGTCGAGAGGTTAGGGTAGGTTAAGGGTTTGTATGGTCGGAGTCGATCTGAGATATAGAGCAACCTACTCTGATACCATCTAGGAATAAAAGAGACAGTTATAGATGAAGAAGGTGATCTTCATTCATTGGTAAAATCATGCGTATGTACCGCTGATTGTAGGATATTTACACAAGCTAATAGCTAACTTGCAGGAGAATAAGTCTATACACAAATTTGAATATGAAATTTACAAGTTCCGCTTATCCATTTGGCTTATCTTCTCAATTTGAATTCAACAGAAACCATGTGTTGTTTCTTAGTTTTCCATGAAACCGGAGAATATCCAAGGAATACAAGATAATCAGTCAAAGATCTGCGAGTTAAAGGACAGCCCCCCAATCTGAGTCGCAATATGCTTTCAAAGTAAGATCACAATCAGCCTTGAGAAAAATTCCTTTCCCCGGACTACCTTTTAAGTAACGAACCACGCGCAAGGCTGCCTCCCAATCCTCCTTCCGCGGGTGTTGCATAAATTGGGCCAAAATATGCACACAATAAGACAACTCAGGTCGCGTAACACTTAAATAAATTAATCTGCCCACCAGCCTTCGTTATGGTTCCGGATCGTGCAACAAGTCCCCTTTTGCCAAAGCAAGATGTTGATGTTGACTCAAAGGAAATTGCGAAGGTTTGGCACCCAACAGACCCGCCTCATTAATGATATCCAAAGCATATTTCTGCTGACACAAAACAATCCCATCCGCGTTTCTGTTGACCTCCACGCCCAGAAAATATTTCAAAGCACCCAAGTCCTTCATGTGAAAACACTCACTCAAATATGACTTGAATTTTTCGATCAGAGGAGATTTATTCCCAGCAATAATAAGATCATCCAGATAGACTAAAACGGACAGTTGCATCTCGCCTCGCATCAAAGTAAAGAGTGAGTAATCAGATTGCGATTGAAGAAAATCATACCGTTTAAAAGAAGCTGCCAATTTAGCAAACCAACAACGTGGTGCTTGCCTTAAACCATAAAGAGATTTGCGCAACTGACACACTTTGCCGGACTGAGAAGTATGAAACCCAAGAGGCAATTTCATGTAAACTTCTTCGGCTAAATCGCCATATAGGAAGGCATGTCACATGAATTAAGTACCTTCGCACTGATAATGGAGGAGAATACATGTCACATGAATTCTCCAAATATCTAGAGGAGTGCAGGATACGACGACAATTGACATGCCCAAATACTCCACAGCAAAATGGAGTAGCAGAACGGAAGAACCGACATCTTGCAGAAATATGCAGGAGCATGTTACATGCC
>CANYCX010813428.1:0-11355 GCA_948193385.1 Breynia disticha f. nivosa
AGGGTATAAATATAATTAGGCAACCAATGAACTAAACGACAAATATATCGAGAATTTTTAATGTGACGACAAAGTTCTGTAAGAATGGTGAGAACAGAGCAAAATTACGTAAAATGAAGCTGAATTTATATATTGTTACAACAATAATTATTTGACTAATTCATTCGTAAATTTGTTTTACATATTTCTCACATGTTCTTAGAGTATTTCTTATATGAACTTATTTGTTTAAGAGAAATACTGACTCTACATATTTAAACAAATAATTTTATAAAGCTACACCAATTAATGGACTGGCAGGTTAATGAAACTTAGTCAATTTTCATATTTAAACAAATAATTTTTCTATTTCCACAAATGGAGATTTAAAAATTCGAATGGACAATTGTGTTTGTGCAGGTAGTTTCCTTGGATGTGATGTAATTGAATGATGTTAATTAGGACTTCTCCAACTAATTAATCTTTTATTAGTTGTTGATTCAGCTGCTAAAATTTCCTTGAGAGATTATCCATACAATTTCCCTTTGAGGTTGAACGAATTCTTATTGAAAACAACTCAAAATCTTTCTAATATAAGACCCCTACTCTATTCGTGTTATATTAATAAGTAATTTTAGACAAGTTATGAGCATTAGGAAACTATAAGTGGTAGTTATCATATAATTTTATAATATCGTCTTTATATAATGTGTTGTTTTACTTACATAATATGTATTTAGATACATAAATTTTTATTGAATAAATAACGATATATTAATTTGACAAAAAAATAATATAAATTTTAAACATTAAATAACATATATAAAAATAAAAAAATCATTTATATATTGAGATAATTAATGCAGAAATATTCTCTATTAAAATAAGATGACTGAGTATTATTAATATAAAATTGAAGGATAATTAAGTTTTGCTATATTTTTTCATTAATTCATGGATTGAATAATTGACCGATTCAAACCATAGAAGTAATCAAGTCGATTAAATGCTTTGAACTTCTATACTACTTCCCGAATGCCAACATTTCTAAATATATTATTTTAATATATAAATAATCTTTTGTTTTTATATGTATTATTTATGATTTAAAAATTATTCTTATTCTTATCAAATTAAAGACATTCTCATATTTCATTTATATCTAAACACTTGTTATATAATTAAAATAGCTTATTAATTAAATAAGAACAATATTACAAACCACATAATAACTATCAATTATAATTAACTTAACTACTATTTTTTTAATCACTGTAATTGTTCAAACTTATTTATCAATTTATTACAGAGAAAATATTTTTTTTCTTTGAAAAAAATTAATTTAAAATTTGATATATGTCAAAATCCAACGTTCATTTTTGGCATATTTTTAATTCAAAATCTTGAAGTCCATTTTTGAGTCAAGGCCTACTTTTGCAAGTCACATGGCTGCTTTAATTACGAAGCATAAATATATATACAATATCCAAAGTTGAATTGATAAAAAGGTTAGACAAAGTTTGTTTCATACAAAATATGACTTCAAAATTCATGCAACTCATCCCATTTCAAGTCAGACACAAACATAGAACCGTTATTTATTTTATATTTTGTTTTCGTGTAACATTTTTCATGATAGCCATCTCCATAATTAAGCAAATGTTTATATGTGCATGGTATGGTCAATGTTTTTGAGTTGGTGGTACTAATTATGTTCAAACAATGAAAATTTCAAACTAATTATTTAATAATCGACCACGTAAGTTAGAAAATTGTTTCAAATTATCTTTAGTTCAAAAATCCATTTTGAGGACTAGTTTTGTATCACGTCATTTTTCCACTTAAAAATAGATTTTCTCATAATTTTACAAACCAATAACTGATTTGGAGAATCTATCCATAGCATATTCTAATAAAAACTATTCAGGGTCTATAAGTAGAATTGTCGTTTAGATGATCTTGGTTGTGATAACAAGTGACCATTCGATTTAGGAAAAAAAAACACTTACTTCAATCAAACACAAAACCAAGTTTAAATTCGACTCTCCAATATAGGTCGAACCCTATTTTTATTCGTCTTCGTGGGAGATAATCTTAGAATAATTAAGTAAACAAGATATTATTTAGTGGGATAGTTAAGAAGCCTAACCCACTTGCCTAAGGACGATTGGATTCGATGCCATAATCTAATCAAAGAAATGAGATTGTGAGTAGCTAGCCAGCTTTGGTGGGGTGGGGGAGGTCTAGCTAATGATTCTTTGTTGCTTCAATTCTTCGCATTGTTATGTTTAATCAATTTTTTGAATCTTTGAAAGAATGAGAATATATATATATATATATATATATATATATATATATATTTTATTTTTTCATGCAAGCATTGAATCCGTGGTCCTTTGTAAAGAGCTTAACATATGTTGATGGATGGATCACATACTCCATTTCCCACTATCTCTTTTGCTTTTGAGTTTTGGCTCATAAAAATGGAATCGAAGGGCACACGAATGAAAATGGGGTCCTACTTGTTAGATTTGCTGGTTTTCAAATATCCATTAAATTATTTTTATATTCTATCCATCAATCTCCAACTCTGTATTTTTCACAATTTTTATTTTGGGAAGTTTTGTCAATTTAACCTAGAGTGTCTTAAATTCGGTTAACCGATAGAATCGACCATTTACCCACCAAAAAATTTAGTTCAGTTAAGTGAATTTTGAATTTCGAACAATTCAAATTAGTTACACCTACAGAGTTTGATTAGTTGATGGATTCAGTGAAAAAAACAAAAATCGATTCATTAACTGAAATAATATTTTTTAATCTAATATATATAATTTAATAAAAAATTAATATGTTTAATTGTGTAATATTTTAATGTACAAAAATTTTAACCGATAAAGTTAAAAAAATCCTAGGTTTTTTTTTCCAAAATTACACATAATTTAATATTGTGCTTTCAAAGTTCGGTCAATTCGATCGATTAACATCAATCAAAAAATGGTAAATTCTGTTCAATTAAAAAGAAAACTCTTGCCGATTCGATTAACGCTTGGTTCGATCAGTTAGCCAAAACAGATCACCCCTAATTTGACCTTCCTGAAACGATAAAAAGATAAACAGCAAGATCAATTTGCTTCCTGTTTGTTATCAAAAAAAATATCCTTCCTGTTTGAGAGATCATGTTGTCTCACACGTTCAACGACATTCATTTCTTCCCCCTTAAATCTGATTTATGGAACAACTGTTCGATGGCACATTAATTAGTTATATAGTTTAATATACTATTGACCATATCATTATCAAGTCAATCTCTCATGTCGGCGAATCAATTCAAACCTAATTACAATTTCATTTGGAAGCTTAATAAAAACAAATACTAAATAATCACAAATTTAATTTAGTTGTTCTTTTGATTTACCGAAATAAAAATAGTATAATAAACAATTAAACACTAATTAAGATATATTAAACGTATTCTTAATCTGCGTGCAAAACTTTAAACGACGTCTATTTTAGGACGGATGAAGTATCGTAAACTTTATATGCTTTTTTACCAAATTTGTATCTTTAATTTTGCCACTTTAATTATATGGAACCCAACAGGGGTAACCATAGAAAAGAAGCCAACTGGATTAGGAAATAGGAGCAAATCTTCGATCTCATATTCCAGTTTCGATCCCTTAAGATTTGATTCGACATGAAAGCAGATTATATATATAGTTTTACACTTCATATCTTTTGGAAATACTTTTAACAATTTTATGTGATGGATTCAACTTTTCAAGCAAGTTGCATTGCATGCATCCATGCATGAGAATTAGATTTCTTTTATGTATAATCTAAAAAATACTTCCTTTTCAGATATATATTTATTTGTATTAATTAAAACTCGGTTGGAGCAGAACAACTCATTTAGAGTATCATGGATCCGTCCGAACTGACTCATGCATATGCCAAATAGCCACATATATTTTGACCAATTATTGAGCTTTTTTTATATTCACGAATCATTGATTTCGTATAGTTTTATAGTTTATTCCACGGCTTAGATGATTATTATCAAAATGCGAGATTCAATGCAAAAGTTATAACACGATAACATAATTTGTAAGTACGCGATTACAAAACTCTAACACAGTTTAACAGCTCAAAAAATCGTGTAGGAGACCTCTTCAACCGGCCAAATACGTTAGTTGTATCATTTTTAAGATTATTACATCTTATATCTTCAAAACATATACATAAAAAATAACTATTAAATTGTTCAGAGATCAACATAATGACCTATAAACGTGAGGTCTCCTTTAAGTCTACTATTTTTAATCTGAACGATGATCGAATTGAAAAAGAGAGTAGATGATTTGTTTGTTGACTAAACCAATAATTTATTGATTTTTTATTAATATATAAAATTAGACCAGTTCACCGATTCACTCATACACCAGGCTGAATGGTAAAATCAGACCGAACTAGTGACTAATTCATTGATTCGACCAGTCAATTCAATCCAGTTTTTATAACATTACCAAAACTATCAAGCAACAATAACATGTAGAACTCATAGGTGACAAGGATTAAAAAAACTGTGAAACAATTTAAGTATAGAAATGGTAGAGTTGTGTTGACTGAGAAGTCAATAAAATAAGAAAGGGGTCAACTTGGAAGGTAAGGACGTTTGTCGAGCTTTAGGGCAAGTTAGTGGTGATATGGGAAGGTAAACGGCAGTGGCATCTCTTCTCTTAATTTTCTATGAACATTTGAAAGCGATTTGTGAGTTATACGCAGAATCACTCTTTTCACTAAACTACAACACAAGTGGATTGTTATTGCACTCAACATTTTCCATTTGTATTATAAACCAATTTGTTGACAAGTGATTGAACAAAAAAATATATATACATAATCTGTATTCCCAACTTCCAAGTTGACATAATCTAACAGTACTTTTAATAATAATTTCTATATAAGATTTCCACATTTGAACTTTTCATAATGATTTTTATAAACAAATCTACAAATGATCCACTACTTCATAGGTTTTCAGCTTAAAAAGAAGAGTACCAACCTTGTAAATCGAAAAAAAAAAAAAGAACAAAGGTGAGAGTATTGCGAGTAAAATATTTTCCCCTTGTATATATATATCCTCTCTTGCCAAGTTGGACTAACTCAGCTGACAAGTGGAGGATCACAGGATTTCTCTCGGACCATCGTATCCGAGTTCGAGTCATGTCCTCACTTGTTGGTGGGAGTAAAATCTCCAGTGTCCTCTTGGTGGTTACACGTCCGGAAGAAGATCTTTTCACACTTATGGGTCACGAACGGTTAAAAGTCTACTTATGAGTTGACCTTCTTGCAGGCCCTTCTGGTCACTCCGGCGTCTGGGTGGATCTTCTCCTAAGCATTCACTCCCCGACCAAGTTGCTTGGTGGTTTGAGCTCCCACTGTACCCATTTTTGTAAAAAAAAATATCCTCTCAAACAATTGATCGAATCGAAAAAGCAGCTATGTTGGATATTGTGTCAAGAAATATTATATCTTAATATTTTGTATAAAGATATATGGTAACAAGTTGTCAAGTTCCTCACTCTTGAACTTAAAGAATAATTTATTCCGTTTATAACGTTGAATTCGACCCATAAATATAATTAAGTTAAAAAATTTAATTATAATTTATTTGATAAAAAGATTAAATAAGAAATATTTTATATTTAGAGACTAAAATGTATTCTAATAAAAAATTTACTCATTCACCAAGTGATATCAAAACTTTTGTATAAGGACCACATCATCGTTAGGAAATTCACTCCAAAATTAGATTACAAAGTCTTTATATTTAGATTAAGAGATATAATTTTTTTCTCTCTCTAAGTTTTTGGTCGATATAGTTTCAGGTGTGAAATATCGCTCAAATCTCGATATGCAGTGTGTTTGGATATGAGCGTATTCGGAATAAAGTTACGACAGTTTTTTGTCGGTATAAAATAAATTACAATGTTAGAATTTATGTTTGCTTTTTTAATGCTTAATTATTATTAATTATAGAAAAATGACTTGATGAAATAAGGGCATACGGGGGGAAGCGATAAAAGAAGTGTGAAGAAAGTAATGATGTAGAATAGACGTTATAATTGGAAGTGCATAGATAAGAAAGATAGAAAGTGAGTGGCTGAAATAGAATATATTCATAAGATTACATATATGACTTGGCAATTGGCATATACCAAAGTTGTTCCTCAATTTTCTACTCAAATCCAACTAAATATATGTTGCTAATAATATACAAGTCTTTACAGACAGACAGTTCGATTGCTATGGGATGTTGGGAGCAGGTAACCCGAGAAAAAATAAACCCCTTTCCCACAACTTTTTTTATGAAAAAGTTTCGTCCAGAGCATAAGTTCTAGCAAAATTCATCGAAAAATTACTGCCACGGGTAAAAAATTGACTAGATATCTGTATTTTCTGAAAAATTTCATCGAAACGTAAATTCTGGAGAATTTCATCAGAAATTAGCAAGGAGTTTAGTAGAAGATTTTTTTACAAGTTTAATTCAAAACTTGCGATCGTTGGAAATTCCCAACAAAATTTGCTAGTATTTTTTTGAGAGAGAACAAAACATTTGAGCTTTTTGCTGGAAAATTTCTGTCGAATTTTGGCAAAAAATCCGACGAAATTCGTGAGAAAAAATCTCATAAAATTCCTCATAATACCGACAAAACTCATTGAAACACAACTTTATCGATAAATTCTATCGAAAAATTCCTGAAAAATATTTGATCGAGACACACGAAATTTCTTGTAGCGTCATAAACAAGATGAACTCTCCGGCGTGAGATCTCAATCTGAGTAAGAAGACATATCTGGGAGAAGTTGCAGCGGTGGGTGGATATTTTTTCTTGTTCTAAATTGGGACAAAACAAAACAGGTTGTTATCTTGAAAATCTGCCGTACAGTTTTAGAACACACATGTTCAATGATTGATTGCAACAAATATGAAAATCGTCATGGTTTCTGTTTTGTGCTGTTAAGTGACTCCAACAATCACTCAAAGGCCATGCAATACCCATTCTCTATTTATTTAACCTCTTTACTCCTGCAATAATAATCTACATAAAATTGATCTTAGAGTATAAAATTTTAACTTAAACTAATTTATGAAATAATCGTAGATCGCCGCACTTGAATGAAAAAGTAACACATGATTGAAAAATGATTACGTAGATAAACGGCAAAATGTTATATCCTCACAAATAAGAATCTATCTCATTGCAGTGCATTTATTTTCATGAAGTTTCTATGCAATATCTTGTTCAGATAATGTTTAAACAGGGCTTGTCAATGACAGCAACTAATAATAATTTCATTGTACATAATTACAATTATAATACAAGTATTGCATCATGTCCATGAATCATGGAACAACCTCTAGTTTTATTCAAAGAAATCCAAAGTTAAATAATGTGAAAGTCTCCTAAATTACAGGGATGTCTATTCGTGACGGTGCAAAAATGACACATGGTTTAATAATTCCATTATGAAAGGCTAAGTATAGATATTGCAGGTATGATTTAAGGTATGAAACAGAGGTGAGGGAAGCACATACCTCATCGTATTGTTTAATATGTGGTTTTGGTTTCGTTAGGCATCACTATTTCAGCATGAGAACTTCATTTTGTGGCAGTGACAAGACTTGCTTAGTGGATATGCAGTCGGAAGAAAGCTCATAATAGATCGAATTGGCACGAAGAGAAGTCTCAGCCGAATTACAGGCCCAACCATGTGTAGGCCCTTTCTTTGCTCCACTGCAGAAGTAATATCTATCAAAACTAAAGAAGTCGAACTTTAGAGAGTTCAAGTTAGATTCATTTAAACTTTTACAAGTACGAACTCGAACCGAATTTTTTTTGTTAAGTTCAAAATTTTGTTCAAGTTCCATTCATTTAAAGCTCATGAGCTAAGGAACTCTTGTTCACGAGCTTTTTCAAACTAGGCTAAACAAAAATTAAAATACAATTTTTTTAACGACGAAAAAGCGGTTTGACGACGAGAGGGTGACAATGGCAAGTGGCTAGTGGAGGTGTAGAAGATAGAGACGGTGAGAGCCTATAGCAAAAAACAATCTGATAGTGATGAAAAAAATTAGAAATTGATGGTTAATGACTATCTAATGATATCACGCAAATAAAAAAAAATTAAAATTAGTAATGATACAGAAATAAATTTTTAGGTAAATTTAATTTTAAAAAATTAACTATTTGGCATTAGAAATTAAAAAAAATAAAAATTTGTAGTTGTTATTAAATGTATACACCTAAAAATAGATTAACACATTTTTTATAGTTCATGTTATATACACCTTTATAATAATAAAATTTACCTTGCAAATCCTTTGTACACTTAAATTTAATAAAGGTTGTGCATCTTTGTGCAATTTGCGAGTTTGTTTACGTGCATATTCACTAGCTTTTTAATCGAGTATGTTCATGAGTTTACGAGCTGAGTACCTAAATGCTAAGATCGGCTCGTTTATTTAAACGAACTTGAACTTTTGTTTCAGCTCGACTTGTTTATTAACAAACCGAACCATGAACGAGTTTTAAACGAGCCGATCGCGAATGACTTAACTCATTTACAGTTCTAATCAAATCGGATACAGTGAACAGATTCTGATCAAATTTCGAGTTCAATTGTCATCTCTACGTATAATCCCAATTGGAAGACTACCTTCTTGAGTTCTTGTATACATCTGTCAAAGCCAATAGGCCAAATACACAAAACATCTTCAGCGAAAATAATCAGTTCAGTTCGCAGCATCAGGAAAGCATCAAGTGTTGCACAGAAATTACTCCTTTGAACCAAACGAGCACTTAGTAACTTGACCTTCCTCCAGCTGAAGGATTAATCACGGTTCAGTTGAGAGATTTCTATCCTTAACAATTTCCTGAAGACGAATTGCCACAAGGCATACCTATGCTGATAAAACAGAACAATCCATAAATCTCATTCAATTTCTCTTCTTTAACAGCAATGGTACTCTAACAAGACTAATATACGATTTAAACCACCAATAAAGACACCATCTTTCAGCTAAAAACACACAACCAACACCAGGAGTATCAAATTTTAACACACAACCAACAAATTACGAACATTTGATCTCACCTCACAAGCTAGAAACATGAACACAACTTTCACACCTCTCATAAGATGACTCAAGTGCAACATTTCCACACGAATATCTTTATAACCTGCTCAATTTATGCATATGACAATTCAGAGTCGAAAAAGGAATGTATGAAGCTAAAGATTGAGTCTTTATATCTCAAATTCAACGTGTTTCAATAAAGAAATGAACCAGCTAAAGCTGAGGTAAAAATGAAAGCTATGAAATAATGTGATGTTGTGGACAACAAGTATGAATGTGGAGACCGATATGCCAATTATGAATAAGATAATGAGAATGTAAAGTGCCTGGTTTGGTATTGAATTTAGAATCTATGTTTTGTGCTCTCATAATGCTTCCATTTGAGAGGTTGTTCTCTGAACTTTTTGGTTCTGTTTTTTATGGCTCTGTAACTGCGCCACTTTACTCAAGAGTTGTGTTACGGTGCTGTTTTGAAGCTCTAATCTACACTAAACATTTAGAGTTCGTTGTCCAGAATCAGCTAGGCCGAACTGGTCTCAGGTGGTTCCTCTAGTTTGCCGAATCGACCAATCAGACCGAATCAGCTAGGCTGAACCTTTTATAGTTGGTTCCAAAATGGCAAAACAATGAACTGAGACCAACAGTTACTTATAAAAGCTGTAGTATTTTTGGTATGAAACGAGAATGAAAAACTACAAAAATTAAACCAACACGCGCATAATCTTTTCGTTTAAAGAGCAGAGAAGAAAAGCAGTATTTTCCAGTCCTAAGTGAACAACTACATGATTCTACTTGTCTGTTTTTTCATTCTCAACAAACTCTAATTATTTACAGTCGAAACACCAAATTCTTGCATGTCTGCTCTCTACCTCTCCATTCATTTAACATTATCCAAATCAATAGAGACTACAAGTACAAAGCACATTTGGAGAACTAACATCAAAACGTGGCAGATTCTCAGTTTGCATCAGCAAAGATTAATGATCGAGTTCTCTGTCCAGAACCCACATAAACCCTTAACTGATGAATTTGACCAACTGTTCCTATTTGATCGACTCAAAATTCTAGCACCAACTCCATGAAGCCTACCATTAAGGAACAGTTGACATGCCTTTTTTTTTTCTCCAATGAGTTCTCGTCTTTTTCCACTTAGCCCCAGAAATCCCACCACTGATAGCCACTACTAGACTGATCAAAAAGACAATCAGACTCAAAACCACCCCAGTCCTCTTGTGATGTGAGTGACCCATCAGCAATGCTCATAAGATTGGGTTCTTCTTCTAGTCCAAAATACTCATGCTTTATACAACTATCCCCATCTGACATCACTGCTAACCCACCATGTTCTGATCTCTCAAATGACACACTAGGCTTTCCTTCAGACTCATTGTTATTGTCTCCATTTTCTGACTCCCCTTCACTTTTGTGCCCACCTCTACCTTGCTCGCAACACTTCCTCTCTTCTCTTGGACTCTGTACTTGCTCATTCTTCAGTTTCTGCAACTGCAAGAATTATTAATCACTTCAGTCATGTTTTGCATACAATTTTTAAACCATATTGATAAAGCTGAATTTTAAGTATAAATCTATGTTATAAACAAGAAAAAGAAGAATTACCTGAGAGACTAATGTCTGCTTCTCTTTCTTAAGAGACTCAAAACGAGAAGCCAAACTATTATAGTTAGCTCTAAGAATGCTATAATCACGTTCAAGTTGCTTGGACTTCCATCGAGCTCTTTTGTTCTGAAACCATATAGCAACTTGTCTCGGCTGCAAACCAAGTTCCTTCGCAAGCTCAACTTTCTTTCTTGGCTCTAATCTCGTCTCGTTTTCGAACATGGTCTCCAATGACTTAACTTGCTCATCGCTAAACTTCCTCTTGTTTCTGCTCTTCTTCTTCTTCATGCAGCCATAAGACTCAGCAAATTCCGATGGAGAATATTCTTCTCCATCAAACATCTTGTTGGGATTTGAACCAAACCACTTCTGATGTAATAATCTTTTACTTACAAGTTCTGTCTTGGATGGATTCTGTATTTTCTTCTCCTGGTTTTAGTTAATTTCATGGCTTCAGGGTCTGAATCCAATATCCAATTCCCTCTTTATACTGGAAAATTGTGGGGCTTTATGTGGGGAATTTGTAACTATTGAACTATGCTGTGATAACGTACAGTGCTTTTCTTTTATTTTCTAGTTCGTATTGATATTTTCTTAGAAATTTATCGACTTAT
>CANYCX010813894.1:0-10443 GCA_948193385.1 Breynia disticha f. nivosa
AAGTGAGTGTTGAAAATCCTAAGTGAGGAACTTAGGTAGTGGAGTAGGATTAAGCCGAACCACTATAAATTCTGTGTTCTTTGTTCTTGTTCTTTATATTTCCGCAAGAAAGTTCGAATTGTGAGCAAGCTCTATTCAACCCCCCCTTCTAGAGCATTGCATAGACTCTACATTCACAACATATCCACAATATATCAACACATTATTTTAGCGTGTCACTAAAAATCCTAGCTGTCATTTCATACAAATCTCATTTATATATTATCCACAACTTATCCACAATCTATTCACAAACAATATCTTTTTCAATTTACAATCACAAACATACAGACATATAAAGATACTATCATTCTCTCTATAATTTCAACGTTTAACAATTAATTAACTTCATTAGTTGTGTACTTCTTTCCTGTAGCCAAGCTTTTGTACAATTCATCAATTTCCATTTGTAAATATAAGACACGATAAATCATAGTTTCAAGATGCTGAAATAAAGTAGACAACAATTCTTATTTAACTTGTAGTAGCTGAACAATTTGTTTCCTTTTTTGTTTTAGTGTGGCAGTGACCAAATCTTAGACTCCAAAATCACCTCTTTAATGAATTGGATTAACTTAAATTTCTGATGTAATTTTTATTTTTGGTATTGTCATATCCAAAAAAACATGTTGAATAAACGGTGCTATGGAAATCTTTCAATATTTTGTATAATTTGGCAAAAATCAAACGAGGTTCATATTTTATTGTTTTACCTTTACAAAAGGAACGATTAGCCGAAGTGATGATAATATGAAAGGATTGATGTTGCAGACGAAGAAACAGATGATGAAGAGAGGATTATTTGTAGGAGAACAAAGAGAACAATGAAGTTTTGGGTGTTTGGTTTCATTTTTAAAAAAGAAAAGAATGATATTTGATGGCAATATTATATATACGTGTATATTAGGAATAAGTTTAGAGATTATGATATTTGAGGAAATTTTTTTAAGTGCTATGTTTTAAAAAAAAAAATGTAACTTTATGTTGTTAATAATGTCCTTTTCCTGAGGTTGAGTTTCACTGAGCCTAGTTATTAATTATTATTTTTAGACATATTTTGTATAATATTTCTTTCATAAATTTGTAAACAACAACTATTTTTTTTAAGTTTAATAATTTCATTCAATCGATTATAATTTTATTATTTTTTTTTTTCAACAATTTTTTCACAATTTACAGCATTTTGGGAGAGAAAAGACTAGTCTATAATAAATTAATTTACAATTTATTAAAATATATCATGTGTTTTAATATTTAAATTTACAACAATACAGAAAAACAGACTACTAAAAAAACACATTTAACGATACAATATTACAAGAGGAGATACAATGTAATTTACCAAATCCACTTAGCTAAAGTGAAACAGATTGATACAATCTCCATTCATATTCCCAAATTAAATGTTCTTATAATTAACCAAAGTTAGCTAAATACTATTATTTGAGAATAAAGATCATAGAAGAGATAAAGATCTCGTAAATGTGTCAGAATTGGAAGTTAATTTATGTAAATGAGGGTGGTGATTTTTTTTTCTGAATCAGTCTATATCTAATTCAAGATTAGAGTGGGAGACACAACTCTTATTTTTTGAGGACTGAGTTGATAGTGGTAAATATGAAAGATGAAAAGTGGGGGTGGTAAAGAAGAAGAATAAAAAAAGGTGTTGGTGTGAGACAAAATGAAGTTCAATATCGTGGGAAGAAAATGTCCCCTTACATCCCTACAATCTACACTGCTTCCATGTTCCCCTCATACCACGCTCATTCATACCTTCTTTCACTCTCAGTTATCACTTCTGGCCCCTCCTTGTCTTCTTCTTCTTCTTCTTCCTCATTCTCTCTCTTCGCCATTCATGCTCGCCTCTTCAGTTTCCTTCTCTTTCATTTTTACCCTCCACAACATAAAGCCTCATTTCTTTCTCCATTATAATTTCAATCATTTGTCTCTTCTGTAAAGTTTTCACTTCCACTCTGAACCATAAATCCTATAGCTTCTGCTCGTTTTTACCTACTCATGTCTTGTCTAATCCTCGTCTTTTATAACTCCGATTAATCAAGCTGGTCAGATCGAAAACTCGATTATTCACGATTAAACTGGTTTGAATTTACATTAAAGATTGAAAATGGATTAAACTTGATAAAACTCATAGAACAACTCGGCCGTTAGAACCAAAAACCTGACTCATCGTACTACAAACGAGGCAGTTAAACTAATCGACATATTTTAACTCGATTATTCAACGATTAAACTGATTTGGATTTATATTAGAGATCAAAGATAGATTAAACTTGATAAAATTCATTAAATCGGCTATTAAAAACAAAAGCTGACCTGTTGTGTACCCACAAACCCTATAGTCGAGCTGATTTACATAATTTTGGTAGTACGCAAACAGCGTAAGCTATTTACTTTAAAAAAATCTTGGAAGAACAAAAGTAGAAGGCAAAATGTAAAGCAAAAGAGTAATGAAATGATTATAATGCAAAATTTAATTGAAAGGAACATGATTACGCATTGTTGAGAAACCAATAATGAAGAACGAGCCAAAGCACATTAGATGAATAAATAACAAGCAGGAGGGTCAGTATGTTTCAATTCTCTGCATAATTCCAAAGTGGTTGTACCCAATAGGTACACCCATGGTTCTTTTCTACCCCACACTAAATTTCGTGGGTCCAGAAGAATTCCAGGGTGCTTCATGCTCTCATGCTCTTTCACAATGATAGTGGCTCCCTGCAGGACCACTATCTTTACGAGTTATCGCTCGAGTTAAGTTGATCGTAATCGTTAAATATTGTATTATTTGTGATATAAATATTAGTATAAAATTTGAGTTTGTGTTATTGATGGACATGAATGAGTGAGTCATGGTGGATTAAGTGGTGAGATAAGTGGAGAAGATGGGTGAGTTTTGATAAAGTTCCAATGCTAGTAGATATGAAATAGTGTGCTAGTGATTAGAGAGTCTACGTTTTGCACTCCGCATGCCACTCGATTTTTGCGTCAAAGATCCACCGTTTGATCCCATTCATCATCCATATACAACCCCATTCTTTTGAAATCATACAACCCCATTCTTCTCTTCACTAACACGTGATATTCCCAACTTGCATTTTCCTAAATCTTTTAAGTATTTGGCGGAAAAAGAAAAACCAAGATTTTAAAATGAATGCGTAAAATAACACAGGTGCCGTAAAACAGTTACATATAACACAGAAACGATAAAATATTCGTAAGAGATTCGAGTTGTGCTGGAAGTGAGGCTGCACCGGACCTGGCTGTAGGCGTGGGCGCATGGCGAGACACAGTAGTGTATGCTTGAACTTTTTTCACATACATGTAGTAGTCCTTCTTATAAAGCTGGATGGAGAGATGTTGGTCCATTAATGAAAAAGGTTTTCCTCTTTATTCTCTTTTCTGGATAAGTAGGGACGCACCCACATAATACTTATAGGACCCCATCCATTCCCCTTTATTTCTTCCTTCGTACACACCTACAATTCGTATTTGTATTCGTATTCGTATATGCCAACATTTTTCCACAAACCAAAATACATTCTCAGTATCCTCACATAACAGTTCCATGGAATGAAGTCGTCGGCATGTGACGGTATAGTTGGTCACATTCGTGTTGGGGTATCCAACCATGTAATGCTACAATTCTATACATCATTTTCTTACCCTCATGTAATTAGCATGAGTTTTTTATTTTGGAATTATAATGCAAATTGCATTAGTATCTTCTTCATTCCTTTATAATTGTTCATTTTATTATTTTTGCACAAAGATAATAATTAGACTGTAATTAATATAATATAAATTGGTTAAAATAATTTTATAGAATTAAAACTTAAAATACAAATTAATGTTAATTATATTTATTATTATAATTTTGTTAAATAAAATATTGGACACTCACCCGATAAAGAAATTAAGGTGCATGATCCGATGAATATTGTGAGGTGTAGCGGTGGTAATAAGGAGACAAGCACACCGAACCAAAGTCTTAAAGTGTGCTTAAGTTTGCAAGCTGATGTGAAAGCGAGAAACGGCGCCGTTGAATACCGAGGACGGATCTCACTGTGACACGTCTCACTTCATTCTAACGTGCGCCTTCCCTAAATCCAATGTTTATTTGTCGTGAACCGCACCCTTCGTGAATGGGAATCTTCTTATTTTGGTCGTCAGTATTAAACAAACCGAGTTTAAATAAATTTTTGTAATTATTTTGCTTGGTTTGGAACGATTACGACCCTAACAACGACAAGATTTTATACTTACAAAAGTAGGATTTTTGATTAGTGAATTGAAATAAAGTAAATACACAATATGGTCATTTTATGACATTAAAGAAAAGATTTCCACGAAAGTGTAGAGAGCAGGTAAGGATGACTCAAAGAAGAAACAAGCAAAATCCAAATATATAGAGAAAGACGGCAGAAAACTTTATTTAGATCCCACCAATAAATTCAAAAGCATAGCAAAAAAGAAGATTATATAATTCAATTAATACCAAAATGTCAATAATACACAGATTATTTTTTAATCTAAAACAAAAAGAAATAAAAAGGCTGAGTTGGGTAAACTAGTCTTTTCACCTAATCCTCGTAGTCCACGTGCTAAAATGCGCCACCTTGACATTCTTTTCCACGGTAGGACCCCCCTCTCTCCCTTCTTTTTCGAAACAACACCTCTCTCTCTCTCTCTCTCTCTCTGCGTAGTCTACTATGTACTGTGCTAATGCTTTCGTGTTGAGTTAATCTTCTATGTTTTCCTTTCAGTTAATTAATATAAAGAAAAATCATGTAAGAATAAGATTACAGTAGAATATATATCTTTTGGGAGGCGTTTTCAATTCGGCGGGGGAATATTTCTTATGTTCATATTAATTAATATCAACAGTTTAATGCGGCAACGAAATCGCCATATACAGAAAGCTTAAGCGCAGGATAGGAGCAGGCACACTCTTTCTACTTATATACAGTTATAGCATCAATTATAACATACATATACATTATTTTAACAAGAACCAATACAGTACAGAGAAAAGACAACTCCTTTATTTTCTTTTTGTTTTTGCATTAGTAAATGTTGCTTGATTATGAGAGCCAAGATGCGAAAAATCAAAGGAAAAAAGGAAAAAAGTGGTGAGAAATGATAGTAGTGAAATTGAATTGGTGGGTTTTGTTGAAAAGCTTGTTTCTTTTAGCAACGTGAAAACAAGCAGTTGGAGAGATAGAGAGAGAAAGTGCTGTGCTTTGGAGAGTGTGTTTGATGCAAACTGATGGGTTTTTTTTTTGTTTTGTTTCGATTCTTACATTTTCTGTCTGAAAAGGCCCACTTCTTAAAAGATCTCTCTAGTTTCTCTTGCTTTTCAGATTTTGTTCCTTGATTTTGGACTCTTCAGTGAGTCCTTTTGTTTTTTTTTTCTTGGACTTGTCCAATTCTATTGGTCTTTTTTCAGAGAGATTCTTTTGACATGCTTTGATCATGTCTTTTACTTTGGAGAAACCTGAGTGAGTGATTCTTGATGGTTTCTTTCAGCTGTTTGTTCTGGGTTTGACTCGAATATTTGAAGATGGAAAAATAGCTTCACTTGGATTGAAACAGTTTCAAGTTACATGATGGGGTCTGTTACTGAAGAGAAAATTAAACAAAGTGGTTTAGCTACTACAACTCAAGCAAATCTTTTTGAAGAAATGAAGTTGTTGAAAGAAATCCAGGATCAATCTGGTTTGTTACATTTCTTTGTTCTTATTAACAAGCTCAAGTCTTTTATCTTATTTTGGCTTTGAGTTAATTCATAAGGATTCTTTCTTTAATGCTCCGAAATGCTGTTGGCTTCTGGATATGAAGGTGTTGTGTTTTGTAGTGTTAAGAGTTTTGAAAGAGTTCCTGGTTTGGTTTCAGGCACTAGGAAGACGATCAACTCGGAGCTATGGTATGCTTGTGCAGGGCCCCTTGTTTCTTTGCCTCAACTTGGAAGTCTTGTTTATTATTTCCCTCAGGGACACAGTGAACAGGTCTCATTCAATTAATTTTATGTTGGAAAATATGAATGTTGCTCAAATCGTGTTTGAAGCTCCAGTATTTGTGAGCTTCATGTTCTTAAATTTTCTCCTATCATTACATTATGATTGCTGTAGTAAATGGATATCTTGTTTAATGTGCAGGTTGCAGTCTCTACCAAACGATCAGCTACTTCACAGATTCCTAACTACCCTAATCTCCCTGCTCAGTTGCTCTGTCAAGTTCACAATGTTACCCTACATGTAAGCTATTTTTCGCTTTCCTAAACTCTTGGCAGCTTTCATTTTGCATATAATTTTTTGAATATCTCTTGTGTGATCTGTGTATTAATTTTGTTGATAGGCAGACAAAGAGACAGATGAAATCTATGCTCAAATGAGCCTTCAGCCAGTGATTTCTGTAAGCCAGGCTGAACGTTTTCTTCTTCTTCTTCGTCTTCCATCACATATGTATCATTGCTGTTTCTCCTCACTGATATATTTCTGTGTAGGAGAAAGATGTGTTCCCTATACCAGACTTTGGACTTAAAGCCAGCAAGCATCCAAGTGAATTTTTCTGCAAAACATTAACAGCAAGTGATACGAGCACGCACGGTGGCTTCTCGGTGCCCCGCAGAGCTGCAGAGAAGCTGTTTCCTCCTTTGGTGAGTTTATTTTTCTTATTTGCCAATCCCATTCCTCTCAGTGTTGTGAAGTTTTTTTGAACAAGTTAACAGTCTACTTTGTTTCTTAGGATTACACAATGCAACCACCAACTCAAGAGCTTGCCGTCAGGGACTTGCATGATAATACATATACATTTCGCCATATATACCGCGGTTAGGTTTCGTTCTCATTTTTTTTATTTTTTAATTTGAATAGTTTTGAATTCAGGTTTTTAGATTTTTCGTAAAATCTTTGGCATCCCCTGAGTTGGTCTTCCTTCATTCACCATACTGCAGGGCAACCAAAGCGGCATCTTTTAACCACAGGTTGGAGTTTATTTGTTAGTTCAAAAAGGCTTAAAGCAGGTGATTCTGTTTTGTTTATCAGGTAATTTCTCTCATTTTTAAGATCTTAATATTTCTGGCTTTTAGCTTTACAATGATTCAAAATGTGAACTTCTTTCTTTGCTTATTTGTGAAGTGCTAATCAGTATTTCTATAAACAAACTTCAACTGTCTGTATTTTTTGTGAATAATCACAACTTTTAATTATGCCACACTAGGGATGAAAAGTCACAGTTATTGGTTGGTGTGAGGCGCGCCAATCGTCAACAAACAACATTACCATCATCAGTTCTGTCTGCTGATAGCATGCATATTGGTGTCCTGGCTGCTGCTGCCCATGCTGCTGGCAACCGAAGTCCATTCACAATTTTCTACAATCCTAGGTGATTGGTCAACCATTGTAATGGTTTTTACTTCTGTAGTATTGATACTATTACTGATTGCTCTGTGCTTTCTGTAACGTGTAGGGCCTGTCCTTCAGAATTTGTCATTCCTTTGGCTAAATATCGCAAAGCTGTATATGGAGCACAAGTCTCAGTTGGTATGAGGTTTGGCATGATGTTTGAAACCGAAGAATCTGGGAAACGCAGGTACGGTTCTTGTTTTGTTTCAACTGTTACATTCATCCTTGAAAAGCTGTTATACTTTAGGAATTTGTTTATGATTTTTACTACTCTGTAGGTATATGGGTACAATCATTGGCATTAGCGACTTAGACCCGTTGAGGTGGCCTGGTTCCAAGTGGAGAAATCTTCAGGTACAGGCTTGTTCCTTCAATTATGACATTTGATACACTGTAAGTGTTGCGTTTTTTCTGTGTTGAGTCGAAATTAACTTTTAGAACGTTGATATAATCAGGTTGAATGGGATGAACCGGGTTGTTCAGATAAGCAAAATAGAGTGAGTTCATGGGAAATCGAAACTCCTGAAAGTCTCTTCATTTTTCCTTCTCTGACTTCTGGGCTTAAAAGACCCTTGCAGTCCGGATATCTAGGTATGATAATGATATTGCCAACACTAGTTTTGGAAAGATAAAATGAATCATTTATTCTAATTTTTGTTCTGTCCATCTGCTAGGTGGAGAAACTGAATGGGGAAACTTGATAAAGAGGCCCCTTGTATGGCTTCCGGAGAATGGACATTTGAATTTTCCTTACCATTCATTTCCCAACCACTGTTCTGAGCAACTTATGAAGATGCTGCTAAAACCTCAGATTGTTAATAATCCTGGAGTGCATCGGCTGCAAGGAGTTTCTTTTGCTGAGGGAAGCACAATGCGTGATGTGAAGACAATGCAGGGAGATACTGATCAGACATGCCAGCTGAATCCTACAGAAGTCCAACCAGTAATACAAAACTATTCACGGTACAGCCTTGATGACTCTGATGTTTCAGCTTCGTCTCTGTCAAAGACAAATGAACCTGGAAAGTTACAGCCTCCATGCAAAGCAGAAAGTCCAGCGCTTATCTCTGCTGAAAAATTGATGTTGGAACCTGAGCATTCGACAGATCAGTTAAACCAGTTAACTTCAACCGGAGAATGCAATGACAACACCCCTTCACGAAGTCATATGTCTTTGCAGAACTCCGCAAATCAAGTGGCTTTCGGAAACCAAAACCAGGGGCAACTACAAAACGCCTTCTGGCCTGCGCAGCCAATGTTGGATGCAAATGTTGTGCATAGCCAACAAATGCCAATACTTCAACCTGATTATAGTGCAGTAAATGGCTCACTCCCTTTGATTGACTCTGATGAATGGACAACAAACCAGTATGCTTCTCTCTCAGGGATGACCAAGTCATCGGGGCCGTTGCCAATGTTTGGATTACCTGATTCTTCAACCGTGTTTTCTGAAGCAATCAACCCCTCTTTACCCTTAATGAATCAGGATGGATGGGATCAGCAGCTGAGCAATTTAAGGTTTTTACCCCAAGATGGCCATATAATTTCTGCAGCCGAACAAGACCAATGTAGTCTCAACGCAAATGGGGTGAAAGATTTGTCCGATGAGAGCAATGATCAGAGTGGGATATATAGCTCTCTCAATATGGATGTTAGCAATTGTGCCGGCTCAATAGTCGATCCTTCTGTCTCCAGCGCTATTCTAGACGAGTTCTGTACCCTAGAGGATACTAACTTTCAGAAGCCTTCGGATTGTTTAGTTGGCAATTTCAGCTCAAGCCAGGATGTCCAGTCTCAAATTACCTCAGCAACCTTGACAGAATCCCAAGCTTTCTCGCAGCAAGACTTTCCTGACAGTTCATGTGGTACATCTTCAAGCAATTTGGATTTTGAGAAAGGAAATCTTATGCAGAATAATTCGTGGCAGCAAGTAGCCCCTCGTGTGAGAACATTTACCAAGGTACAGTTCCTACATAGGAAATATTTTTTAAAGCATCTTAAACTCAAACCATCAGTCCCTGTAATTTGGCTGGTCCTAATACTTTCTTGTTGTTGAATAGGTTCAAAAGACGGGGTCAGTTGGAAGGTCAATTGATGTCTCAAGATTTAGTAATTACGAAGAACTATGCTCAGCAATTGAGTGCATGTTTGGATTAGAGGGACTACTAAACGATCGAAAAGGATCAGGCTGGAAGTTGGTTTACGTGGATTACGAGAATGATGTGCTGCTTATTGGGGATGATCCTTGGGAGTAAGATCTCCTTCTACATCTATTATGATTAATACTCTTTAACGGGGGAAATTTCTTGGCATTAATATGCCGTAAACTTCTCTTTGTTTGCAGTGAATTTGTTGGCTGTGTTCGCTGCATAAGGATTCTGTCACCATCTGAAGTTCAGCAAATGAGTGAGGAAGGAATGAAGCTTCTGAGCCAAGGTATCAACGTTCCGATGTCGGAAGCTGGCCGCGCTTAAGAATACTTCAGTCGATATGGCTGTGGCCGTGGTAGAGACTAACAAGAAGACTCTTTTAATGCGCTTTTGTTCTTATTCCTGCCTTCTCGGACTGGGTGCTGGCTTGCTGCTACTGCTTCTGCTCGAATCCAAAAGGCTCGAGAAATGTTGTAGACAGGGCAAGATCTGGTAATTGTAGTCTTTATTTTCCGAGATGAGCTTGTGATGTACGAGTAATGAGATGCACCTAATTATATATTTGACTGATCCATCGAGTTGATTAATCATCTATGAGGAAGTATGATATGTAGTCTTTATTCCTAAATCCTAATGTATTTTTTTTTATAGCGAGGCGGCCAAAGGCCGATTATTGCAGAATTAAGCGAGGATGAGTTCCCCCAATACTGTCAAACTCCAAAAGCTTGATTAATTCCAGTGGGGCATTGTTAAGGTAATAAACTCCCCTTGGCAACGAGAGAGCCTTCTTGGCTAAGGCATCCGCCACGCCATTTCCTTCCCTCCACACT
>CANYCX010814197.1:0-10431 GCA_948193385.1 Breynia disticha f. nivosa
CATATGAACGTTACTTATTTGTTCACAAGTTTAGATGACATTCACAGCAATGAATATTACGTGATTATCCAGTAAAAATGTATTATTATGTTTTGGTTCTTTAATTTACCGATTAATGAACATTGATGAACATGAATGAATATTTGTCTTTAATCGACGCTCATGAAAATATAATTTGCTGTTATTTTGCTTTTAATTTTATTTGTTTCATATTCAGTGTTCAAAGTAGTGCGAGTGTTTGATATTGTAGTTGTTTTATCTTTAATAGACAATATTGAATATAAATAAACGTGTTTAAACATTAGTTTATAAAATGAATATTTTTGTTAGCATTTGTTATAAAATCAATATTAAGGAACAATGGATATAAAATATTCATGTATTGAAAATGTATTGTTTTGTTGTTGTGTTGTTTTTAAATTTGTTAATCAATGAATAATATTGAACATAAATGAATGATATTTTATAGTCGAAGTTCAAAATGGTATGATTGTTATTATTTATTTATTTTTAATTTTAGTGGACTACATTGAACATACATGAAGATCATTTCAAAATTAATATTTAAAAAATAGTATTATTGTTTGTTGTGGTTATATATCTTCTAAACAGAGAAATGATGTTCATATGTGTTTAAAACAATAAAAAGTCATAAATATGTAAAGAATCTATGTTGTATAATGCCCTGAAAAATAAATATAATATTTTAAGCTTTTTAAATAATAAGCTACGAAATTAATTTGTTACAAGATATGCAATAAAAATGCCATGTCTTATTGAGATATTACGTTGTCTACTAATCCATTTTAAGCAAAAGCTCATCACAAACTTAATCTGAATATTCTTTCAGCATTCACAAAGTATATTAAATTGGAGAGGAAACATAGATTGTGTGTCATGATTGAGTTAGTTGAGATGTATTGGGTATTGTTTGTGATATCATGAAATGTAGAATGATGTTGGAATGGGGAGGAAACTTAGATTGTGCATAGTGGTTCACTTATTGACAACAGGTAAAAAACAAGTATTTATTATTCAAAATTTATCGGCATTTATGTTTTTAACTTAAATCATATTAAAGCTTAAAGCATATTAACTAGAAAATAAGTCGACAATATTGACAATAAATCGAAAACATTTGAAAATTCTTTTGACTATAATTATATAAATAAATATGATTATTGATAAAAATAAATTGCATTTAGTAAGTTCACAATAAATTGACAGCATGTTTTCTATAGTGGATACAAATTTGTTATATTTTTTGTCAGCATATTATCAATTTTTTTGTCAACAATAAATTTAGTATTGAAGGAAAGAAAATAAAAAATATTAGCATATGAAGAATTTTCATATTAGTTTGCCAAAATAACATTTTTGGAATCATATATGTAACCTCTGACTGAGATTAAAAAAAGGGTAAAAAATGCACTTTTTAAGTGTGTTTAAGATCTATTTCGAAGATAACATTTTCTTGACTTAGAAATATATGACAATGGCAAGAAACACTTTGTTGTATGAGTAGGCACGAGCATTTGTCCACATTTGCGATATTATTTCCTGCTCAACTCTTGCATTATACCAACTATGACATTTTTTGCTCAAACTCTTAACTATCTCCCAATTGACATCTATATAGGGCAATTCGGGTTGATAAGTTACAATTGTGTCATCGATTGTTTTGATCAAATATCATTATTAATGACCTAAACATTACAAAAATTGAATTTGTGCCGTGTCTAATCAGATACACATTAATCGTGTTTTACTTGTCCTACATCTGTATATTATGTCCACATGAAAATTTTGAGGTAATTACTCCCAAAGTTTTGAAATTTCTGATTGTAAAAATTGCATGTTAGTATGCTTAATTATAAATATAACCGTTTTAAAATTCATATTATAAAAATAACATTTTTAAGTTTTGATATTGAATTTGTAGCCAATACCATCATGTGAACTTTTGTGTACCTCATAACGTTTTGAGATGTGATTAAGTATGTTTTTTGTGAAGTTGATCATGTGAACCTTAAAACGTGTGCTCAAATTGAGTATTTTTTTAGAACATGTTCATGTGTCCTCTGTGAATTTTAGAATGTTTTGTGATATGATTGAGTATATTATTTGTAAACTTGATCTCTATGAACATACTTGAATATTAGAACATGTACTCTAATTGAGTTTTTCGTTTTGTGAATTTGATCATGTGAACCTCTATGAACCTTAAAATATGCGTTAACTTGATTATATGTTTTGTGACATTGAGCATGTGAACCTTTGTAAACCTCAGAATGAGTGTTTAAATTAAGATTTTTTTGAACTTGAGCATGTGAACCTTTGTGGACCTTAGAACGAGTGTGAAGTGATTGAGATTTTTTTGTAAACTTGTGCATGTGAACTTCTGTAAAATCTTAGAACGAGTAGTCAAATTGAGTATTTTGTTTATGTGAACTTGTTTATGTGAACCTCTGTGAACCTTAAAACGTGTGATAAAAAACATGTATATGTGTTATGTGAACTTGGTAATGTGAATCTTTATGAACTTTGGAGAACAAGAATTTTAAGATTTCATCTCTATCGTGAAAATTTTAAAAAATGGTGGGATTATGAAAATTTTGATAGAAAATTGACTTACAACTACAATAAATAAGAATAATTTTACTTGATTTTATTCTTAGGTTGAAGCACAATATCTGATTTCTTCAAGCATGATTTTTCATTGATTTTCTTTGATTTTTGAAAAAACAGTAATGTTTGGATTGTTTTTTAATTTCTGCAATTGATAATTGTGTTGATTGAGCTTTTTTTTATTTCAATAGTGAGTTTCTGAAGGTAAAAATTTATTTGATTTGGAATTTTAAGTTAAGAGAGATTTTAAGAGTGAGAAATCATGCATGATTGTATCTTTAAATTCAATTAGTTATGCTTTTGCTATTTTTTAAATATTAAATGTTTGGATTGCCATATTTTTAATTAACAAAATTATTAATTATTTTCTCAATATGTAAACATTAAATAGTAGGTTTATTAAATAATTCAAAAATTTGGGTACAATGAAATAGCATAAGCCATTGTAAGCCATTGAGAGACCAATTTTCATGGACTTCAACATCATGTATGATTAATGGTGCACAAACCCATTTTGCATAATGAAAAAATTACAGGAATGTATAAATTTATGTTTTAAAAGATAGGAATGTCAGCTAAGTATGTTTATTTCTGTTAATGTTAGTTAAAATTTTGGAAATAAGAAAATGTCTGATTTTGAGTGTGCAATTGCAAAAATATCTGGGTATGTTTAGTGTTTATCGTCGTTCAGTATTGTTCATATACAGAGAGAACAAAAAGTGACATTCTTGTATTTTAGAATATAAAATCTGGTATTCATATAATTGTAAACTATAATCTTTTCAATAAACAAAATACACTAACATTCATATCATTCCAAACTCAAAACATAAAAATTTGTATAATTGTCTATTGCGTAATGCAAGGAAACCTTGGTCGGTATATCACACACCAGCAAATAGGCTATATTGGATTGAAACCTTGATTTGGCTTCTTCTCTCTTATCATATTAAATTGTGGATGAGAATTTTCATTAAGCTCCAACTCAAGATAATCCAATGAAAATGCCATATCTCATTTTAAGCTAAAACTCACCACAAAGAATATATCAATATTCTTTCTTTCATCATTCATATAATTTACAATTCTTTTAAGTGAAAAGCATTTTATATAGCTAAAGAATACAACAGAAATACTTGTAAGAAAAAGAATAAGTTGGAACTTTTCATCAATATAAGAAAAAAATTTCTCGATCAAGTCAAAACAGTGATGGATTCAAGAAAATTTATTAGTTTGTACCGAATTTTGAACAAAAACTATTTTAATTAAAAAATTCAATCACAGTAATATCTTGTCACACCAGCAACTAAGACTAAACAGCCTGCAAAAAAAACACATTCCCCTAGTGGCCTTAGTTTGGGTCCATCTAACTCATCTTAGTATTCTAGTTGATTAAGTTTAAAATATTAATAGAGTATTGGCCCTTTCACATAAACAAAATTTCATGAATTAGACATAGTTTGTAAATAAATAAGCCGAGTTTAAACAAATTTCAGGCTCATTTAAATAAACGAACTGAGTCTGAACACTTAATTATTTGGCTCGCAAACTTATCAACATACTCGTTTAAGAGGCTCATTTTATGTTCGTAAAAATACTCGTGAACAAACTTGTTTTATTAGTTATTAAAACTTGCAGAAGACCAAAAAGAAGTCTCAAAGTATAACCAACACTCCCATATCATATATAAAATTTTAGAATTATGCCACTGCTTATTCTGGTGAAAAGGAAATTAACAGAAAGTTGATAAATATAATCAGAGATTGCTGTTATAACCATTAGCTATAAATTATTCTATATGACATAATGATTCCAAGTCATTGCAGTGTTTAAATATCTTGTAGAAAAGTTCAGAGAGGCCTAACCCGAACAATATAATCTCCAATTCTTCTCAAGTAGAAACCAGACATCAACACTCTGCAATAGGGAACACAGATCCAAGTCTGTCTCCGAAGCGGTAGCACTTGATGTTTACAGGGTATGGCCCTAACTCCAAGTGGTTATCTTCTCCACCCACAAAGAAGCACAGTGTGTATAAGGCAACTTCAAACTCAGGACTTACACCAACCAACGTACTAGATACAGATTTTAGTACTCCATTCCATTCAAACTGAATGGTCAGCAACTGGGTTTCAGCATCCAGCTGCCAAAGACGATAGACATAACATTTACTACAGACATGTTTCAAAATATAAATGCAATGCCCTCATTTACCAACATTTTACATTTACTACAGTTCAGGATCCCTGAACCAAACTCTAATTCATCCTGTATGATAAATAATCCTCTGATCTTTCAAATTTAACAGCACTTCAGCTAAATTATAAACGTAACCACTCTGTGATAATTAGGAATGTGCAAAGGGTAAAAATGAAAGCATAAAGGAAGTGCTAATGCCATGAAAAGGAGTAAACTTCAGCATTGGAGATCATTCTGAAATACATACAGAATAGAAAATATTCTAAATGTACGGAGACATATCATGAACCACAAAGTTTTGTGATATGATTAGCTTACAATTTGTCCACGTCGACGAGGAAATATATAACCTTGATAATCAACATTTCCCTTAGCTTCCTCCAGGTAAAACTGTCCAAATCAAAGCAATATTAACTAGTTATAGAAGTTGCATGCTTTAAAAAAAAAATGCGTGCCAGATTATTAGTCATCTCAAAAATCATGGTTATTCCCATGTCCAGAAAAAGTTAGCCGTTAATCACAGTCGATCAACTTCACAGTGCATAAATGATAAACATAGACAATTTTGTGCAGATGCAAAGAATAGACCATTATTTTCCACACATAAGTAATACCCTCAACTTCCTAATCAAAAGTGCTTTTCATGGTGAGTAAAAGGTTTTTCAACATTTTTCTGAAAGATGAAATATTTTTTCTGTTATAAATTGGACTTTGTTCATAATGGAACTGATAATCCTTTACTAAAATATTACTTTAACAAGCATAATAGTCTTCTTCAAATCTGTAAAAGGGTGACAAAATGACATCAAGATAGTGTTCCATTTTTCGGACATAATTTATGCAAGAAAGGCCAGCTTGTAATAGAATATCAAACAACAGACAGAAGAAATCAAAACAGAAATCGCAATAAATAACCTGAAGCCAGTTATGAAAGCCAGAAACTTCTTGCTCTTCACGATTTTTTATTTCTCCAACAAAAACATGTTCAAAAGCAGACGAGGAACCAGCCGTACCACCTCGATTATAGAGATCAAACCAAAGGCTGGTCAATGTCCTTTTGAATTCATGATAATTTTCAGATACAATGCCCTTGCATGCCAGATATTTATGAAGATATTTAATAGCAGCAGTTCTACTGATTTCCTCAATGAAAGCAGCTTGTTCTTGTCTCTCTTCAGATGTGACAACTTCTTTTCTTCCCTCATTTGGATTGTAATTATCTAGAAGAGAGCAAAAACGAGAAAAAGTAGGTCTGCGAAAAACATCTTCATTTAACCATCTGAAAAGACTCCCTTGCGCCATATCTTCTCGGTTATATACCTTCTTTCCTTCCCCACAGTCAATTTCATAATCCCTACCAGGCACCAAACGATTTATATCGAGTTCCCAGAGCTTGTTGCAAGCTTGTGACAAGTCAGCAAGCTCCTGTCTTGTTGGTTCTAAACTTGCACCAATTTCAACCTCATCAGAGTATTCCTGTTCACTAGGAGGTCTCTTATATCCTTGCCAGTTCTCCGTTGAAGGCTATTGAAAAAAAAAATACTTAACTGTAAATTTGAAGGGAAAATATCTTAAACAACCTGAATTTTGATGATACAAATGCAAATTATACCTTCCTCAATGGCATGAATCCAGAATATACTAATTGTCTCAAGTAAATTAACAGTAAAAATAAAATTCCACAGGAGAAACATCCATTTTCAGAAAGTCCAAAGAACAGATGAGTGACATTCAATTTAGCAATGTAATAGTAATACCTTCTGTGGCCTCTTGGAATGCTTCTTCCCCACAGTCTCCCAGCCATCATTACTCTGTTGCTCCTACACGTAAAAACAAAACTTCAAACAATAGGTTGATGAACCTCACCCTTACATAAAAGTATATTGTCGTAAGAAAGGTTAAAAATCAAGTTAACCTTTCTTTCACATTGGTCTGCGCCATATCCCGGTCGCTCATAGGACTGATGTCCTCCATATCCTTCATGAGTAGCCTATATTCGAGACATCAATGCGGATGCAAATCAGTCGAAAAGTCAAAAAAGCATCCACATAACAGAAAGCAGAATAAAGGCACAGTCAAGAAGAAGTCTTGTTATCCCAATTAAAGTCATCATAAAAAAAGAAGAAGAAAACAGATTAAACCTTATGTGGCCTCGAACTCTTGACTTCCCACTCCTCATTTCTCTTTTCCTTCTCTTTCTACATTACGACAATCAAAATCTATTAAACCAAAACACACATTTCTCACGAGTTTCAAACTTTAAATTAACAAAAGAAACAAATCTGCAAACCTCTCTGCCCCACTGCTTCCTTCGATCATTATCATTATCATCCTCCGACACCACCTGCGAAAGCCTTAAGATTAGATCATGATGATAAATAAATAAATAAATAAATAAATAAATAAAGGTACCTGAGCCCAGGTGGATCTGGAGCGAGATTCGTTTGGTGGTTCCTGGTCAACGTCGTCGTTTCGCTGACCATGGCCGAGAACGACGTCGGTGAAACCCTTGATCAGATCGTCCATTATTGTTGTGAAAGAGTGTGAGTTGAGATGTGTAATAATAGAGTTATGTGAATCTGAGAGAATATTTTGTGGATATGAATGGACAAAAGTGGCAGTTGATTTGGCAGTTAATGGCAATATCCGTAATTATGCGAACTGATTTTGCCGACACAATACGACGCCGAAGTCAGGAAAGTCAACCCAAATTCTGTTAAGATACAATGCAACCGTAAAATTTGGAATGAATCACAGTCGTAATTATTCTATATATATATATATAATTATATATAGAATTATATATATATATATATATATATATATTATTATTAATTCATCCTAAATTAATAAGTGTTATGAAAAATAGACAAAAGTTTGTCACCAAGTTATAACAGCAAACTTAGTAATAATAATAATAATAATAATAATAATATATATATATATATATATATATATATATCGATGGATTGTAAGACAAATTGATAGAATCAGTGGAGTTGACTTTGTGTTGCATATGTATACATCAATATCGATAACATGATTTGGTTATAGAATAAGATTTAGAGTTCAATTTTGAATTTAAATTTTAAATGAATTCTAGTACAGTTAAGACTATATGTTCTAGCACAATTAAAATTGTGCACATAAGATGTTATTTTGCACAATTTTAATCGTGCTAGAACACACACACACATATATATAATGTCTTTGCTTTCGAATTAGTGTGAGTGTGTGTATATATATGGTGTTTGGAGGAGAAAATGATTTTTTGTGTATTGAATATCAACAATATGAAACCATATATTTTAAAACTTTTTCCATCATACGTATCTATTTCATTCTCTTTCGTTTCTGTTGATCTTTTTCCTAATCTTATTATTTATACATATAGATAGGTCGGGTATTCAATGTACAATTACTCCGTCATATACTCAAAATATTGATCTTATTCGTAAACTCTTGTGAAAAATTTTCCCAAGATATAACTCACGGAAACTCCAAAGAATAAGGAACTGTCTTCCACCATTCATACGCATCAGCCTGCAATAATAATACAACAAACTCTAACCTGTCCTCCATACTCACCTGCATCATCTCAAAAACTCTAATAATCTGATCCAATCACTCCTGTGCCAATCTTGGATCTGTGGTACCACTAAACTCTATAGCTCCCAACTTCTTCAATTCCTTAAAGTTTCTGGTTCTAATCTGATAATCTATCAGAGGTGGATCTCTGTACATAGGTTAACAAGGTGGGGGTGGTGAAGAAGGATAAGCCAGATCATATTGTGGATAATTAAGATCATACTGTGTATCTCTAGATCCTGCATGTGATAACTGTACTATAGGGTCCGTTGCTCCCTCTCTCTCAATAGGATGTATGGGCTTTGACATATCTATAAAACCAATTAAACACACATTTCACACAATGCACATGCGACTATAAATCACAAATCACATATCAAAAACATATCTAGGGATCATATCCCTGCTCTGATATCAAATTAAAACGTCCTATCTTTATTATCATATAATCATGTACAAACTAATCATATTCACATATAAAACCATATATTTTAAAACTTTTTCCATCATACGTATCTATTTCATTCTCTTTCGTTTCTATTGATCTTTTTCCTAATCTTATTATTTATACATATAGATAGGTCGGGTATTCAATGTACAATTGCTCCGTCATATACTCAAAATATTGTTCGTATTAGTTAACATATCCATGGATTAAACTTTATCTTAACTTAATACGCCTGTTATTCTAGAATATACAAGTTCATACTTTATGTAAAACTGGTATATAACAGTTGTAACTGGATATAACCATATTTACATATTGCACTCCAGTACAACAACTTGAACTTGTTAATAATTCTCAAGTTAATAATTCTCAAGCAATTTTCAACTTATATCTATCACCATGCACCTTAAACATTCAAATCAGTCTCAAACAGTAATAAACTCATATATACATATATATAACCATCATAAATCTCAACAAACAAACATATGTAATAATCTATCAACCAAACGTGTCATATGAACAAGCAAAACATGCAACAACACTCAAACTCCTATGCCCAACTGTGATGAGGAGAGAGAAAATAGTAGCAGTCGACCCACCTGACAAGCTATACGTCTATCTCAGCTCACTATTGGATCCTAAAATAAAATTGTAGTTGCGTAAATTGCGGGCTCAGTGAATAATCTTTAAATCAATAATCATTTGTAATTCAATATATTATAACATTTTCCTCTTACTTGCAATCATCTCATTAACAACCATAATCATAGGTATAACAATATTGTTCATATAAAATCCTGTAATCCTGTACAGCCTAAGCTGTGAATCTGTACAGCCAGTGCTGTAATTAGTATTGATATCCTGTACAGCCGAAGCTGTGAATCTGTAACCACTGTCTGTATGTCACACATATATACAAATCACACATATACAACGTTCACGTACGTGTTTGCTTTTCATATCCTGTACCTGTTCACTTTCCATTTTCGTATTTTACTTTTCATTTTCATATTAATATGCTATTCAATTTCAGTCACATATTTTCATATAAATACATCTTCATATATACATTCTCATATAATCATCATAACAATAATGTTGGAACATTGGTGTTCATATGATTGTTAAAGTTTTGAAATGATCAAAAACTAAATGAATTTAATTGAGTTTGAAAACTTGAAATTGAGTTTACTTGAGTAAGATGAAAAACATTTGAGTAAATAGAGGTACCAGTCGACTGGTGTTTCGGTAAGTCGACTGGTGTGCAAGAAATTCAAAGCGAGAAGAATGCAACGGCTAGTTCAAAGTGTTCAGGATGAGACAGTCGACTGGAACATGTGCCAGTCGACTAGTAAAGGCAATGGACAGCTCATGTGAGCCACAAATCATAAAAACATGGTAAGAATTGATTTGTTTTGACCCTAAATCAAGGAACATGTTTTGTGAAAAGTTTAAAGGTAATGGACACCAGAAATGATGGATGTGCATAGTACTTTTGACCTAAAAATCGGGATATAACTTTTGAAATTCAAAAAGGAAGGTTGTACAGGTATACCAGTCGACTG
>CANYCX010814523.1:0-20506 GCA_948193385.1 Breynia disticha f. nivosa
ACCCTTGTCTTAAAATTTTATAAAAAAAATTCAATAATCATATCCAATTTTTAAATAAAAATAAAAAAATAGGTAAAACGAGTCAAGAAAAATCCATATAAAATAGAGAAATTTTTGACAAGTACTAGTTTTTTCAATATTTTCTCACTTTTACTACCATTCAAATGTTATTAACACTAGTACACTTCTAAAAATATTCTTTTAAAATTACTCCTATTTTTTACTGTAATCTATTTATTAATTTCTTTATTTACTTTTTTCATACACATCACAGTATTTAATAAAACAATTTAAATTACATTAAATTAATATTTTAAATGTATTAATTGTTAATAAATATTTAATATTAATATTTTTATTAAAATATTTTTAAAGCTAATATTAGTATAATTTATCCGATAATGTAATAGGACAACATTACAAAAACCCCAAGAACTAGGTCACAATCAAATTAGATAATGGCACAATAAAGACAAATATTATAAGAATTATAATTATAAAACAAGTGGTAAACATGGCTTGCATTAAATGAAAATCTCAATCATGTATGAATTATTGGCATTGCTTTGAATCTGAATTTTTCAACAAATTAGAATTTTTATATTTCTCCTAATTGTGAAAAATCTCATATCAAATATTTTTTAATACATCCAATCTTTGAATCTGAATTTTTCAACAAATTAGAACTTTTATATTTCTCCTAATTGTGAAAAATCTCATATCAAATATTTTTTAATACATCCAATTGTGTGAGTATTAATAATAATGAGATATAATAAGGGACAAACAGGCATCCATCACTAATAATAAGACTTACGAATATAAAAAAAATTAAGATTACAAATATTAAAATATTTAAAATAAATTAAAAAATAATTCTCAATTAGAGATAAACTGTAACATTCTGGATATTTTTCGTCGTAAAATGACGATAAATATGTGTTTAAAAGTTAATATACAAAGATATATCAAAGGTTGATCGAAGGATGACGCGAAATGATCGAAGAAAATCGGAGAAATCTGAAAATTAAAGAGTACGCGCAGTGGACAAGGAAGTACGCGCGGTCGCTACCACCACGTGTACTACACTTCCACCACGCGTGGATCGCTGATTTCTGGAAAAAAATATATAAGTTTCGATCGATAAACAACAAAGGCTCACTTTTACTTTCCAAATCAAATCCTTTGCAGAGAAACAACAGGACACAACTGAGAAGAAGAAGGAATTGAACAAGGGTTGATTTTTGAAGAAGAAAAAGTGATTTTTGCAAGAAAATCAATAAGGTAAGATGGTTGATTAATGGTTGATTGTAAGTTGATGGTGGTTCTTTTGCTGAGTATATAGTTAGTTTAGGCTGAGTTCTTGCTGGAAATTAATGAATATGAATTGCCTATGATGTTGAGAAGGTTGGAACTGAATTTGGAGGTCTTGTTAGAATGATTTTATGTAGGAAAAGGGATGGAAAAGAGGTATAACTTAAGGTTTATGTTAGGTTGACAAAGGGTTGATATTGAGTTAGAATTCCTGTTGAATTCTTGTATGTTGAATGGAATTAAGCTGAAATCAATGTATGAATGATTATTTTCGTACAGGAGGATCTGTACGACTATTGGGAGGAGTTTGATTCGGGGGTTATTTGTTGATTTTAACTTGATTTCGAGGTAAGTGTTCTTACGCTTACTAAATTGGTTCGTAATTGAATTAAAATTACATTGATGAAGCAAAGTTAAGATAGGTGTCTATAATGAAATGTTGATTTGTTAGACGACTTATAGTGAATCTGAGACGTTTGGTTTATGATTGTATTGATATGTTTTAACCGAAATGAATTGCTTACCTGTGTGGTATGTTTCGATTGAAATGATAATATACCTTTGTGGTGTTGTTTATCGACGAGTTTGATACGTTATCTTTGATTTACCTGTGTGGATTTGTGTTGCTCTATGTGAGCTGTGCTACGTGCGAGAATATGAATGATTTTCATATTGATTTCATTCTTACATTTACATATCATATACTGTGTGACACGAGCTTGTGTGACAAGCCTGTGTGGCTATAATATTGTGATACCTGTGTGGATTTTCCTGTGTGGATCTATAGACTGAGCTGTGTGCGGTCTAAAATATGAAACCTCTCCTGCATGGTATAGAGGTATTCTTTGTGGGCTGAGCTATTTGCGGTCCAGATACTCGGGTCATCCTGTGTGGAATTGCATTATCATTGATATATCATTGCATCGAATTGCATTTATGTCGTATTTTGAGATCTGTGTGATCTGGTTTGCTGTGTGCCTATTTATATACGTAATTCCTGTGTGGACGATGATTTACGAGCTGTTGACATTGTTGTATGCAATATACTTGAGCTGTGTGTTGTGTTTATACCTGTGTGGATTGTTTTGTTTGTCTGACATACGAGGATGCCTAGGGACAAGATAGATACGCACGTCCTCGTGCTATTTTATGCTTCCCTTGCACATCATTTACGTTTAAAGCTAAGAATACTTACTGAGTATTGTTTATACTCACCCTGATATTGTTTTAAATGATTGTGCAGGTCGTAGGTAGCTGCTGTCACTGGACCCAGAGCTGATCAGTACTTTTAGAGCTTACGTCAGAGGTCGAGCTCCAGTTTTCATTTTTGATATTTTGGACTTTTACATGTTGTACATTTATGTATATACACACAACTTTTGAGTTTGACATCTTTCAAATATATTTTGCTTTCGTTGGTGTTTTGTTTTAAAAATGTAACAGATTGGGCCGAAGTTTTTATATCACAGAATGTATATATCATTTATGTTTTCTCTCTCCTCTGTTATTAGATTTGATCTCGTATCATTTCTTTAAAATATAATGTTTATGAGGGAAATCGGAATTTAATGAGGTTCACAAATACGATAGAGATTAATCTTCATCCTTAATCTATGAATATGTATATATAGGAAGACAAAAAAATTAATTGATTATAATATCGTTAAATATTTTTTTATATACAATATTTCAGCCTTATTTTCTAAAATATATCTCTTCATATTCTAATTGTATTTTTAACCATCTTGAGATGTAATTCGACATAAAACAACATATTTTTAACCATCTAAAAATAAATTTTGATAAATAAATGCCAACTTTTGTTAGCATTTGTCTTTGACTTTATTTTAATAGTCATGTTCTTAATGCTATTTTTTTCTTACTCTTGATGAGAATCAATCTTTAACCATAATTGAGATAATAGTAAATCTTAAAATTAGATAGTATGGACCAAATAATTCTCTCATCTACACACGTGTTTAAAATATCTCATTTTTAATTAATTTTTCTTGTTCCTTGCTGGCTCCACAATTGCTCCAAGAACATTATCAAAACAAGATGTATGCATCATAGTTTCTGACATTATTTAAGAATTAATTTTAAGTTACAAAATATAATAACAATGTCATATTTTTGGTTCGTAATTTATGAGGAACAATTTATGCATATCTAGTTTAAGTGAATAATTTACCTATATTTTTTATTATATTGGTTATTATGAGGTTAATCGTTGAGGCATTATGTGATGCTTGTTTAGGTGAAGTCTTTATCAACTTATTTATTGGGGTTGGAAGCTTGAATTATATGCTTTGGATGTTTTTGTGAACATGAATCTCTAGAGATTCACAACCATTTCCATCCATAATTAATAAAGATTTTTTAAACTCCAATTTATAATTAAATTTTTCATTTGTGTTAACGATGTGGACATCATAAACGTTTCTATCTAAATTTCAAAAGTTTAATTTTATATTATGTCTAAATTTAGTAATTTGCGACACCATCTTTTCATTCATCGTGTAATTCTTATGAAGTTTTGGTATAAAATTTATGAGTTGGTCGGTTTTGATTGGGTTGGTATTCTCTCTCTTCATTTCGGTTTTGTACTTATCTCTTATATGTCTTTTAGGCACTGAATAATAAAATAATTTATTTTCTATCCGTGAATATAAATTACATCGATTGAATTACGTAATTTTTTGTGTTATTTTTCTTAATTTTGCACTACTTTTATGACTAATTTTTGACAAAATGTGCGATATAATATTAGATAATAAAGTTTAAATAATTAGTATAATTTTAAGCTATATCTTACTAATTTGGTGTATTATAATTTATAACTTTATTAAAATTTTCAAATTATAAAATAACTACGCCAAATTATAATATCCATTAAAAAGAAAAAAAACAAATATAATTATCTTTTGACGATACTCAATCATATTATACAAAAGTACGAATCGCCATTATGGATTAAAAAAAAAGAGTTTCGACTTAAATTGTATCATGGGCAAAATTTATATGGAGAATTCTTCGAATTTGATCTTCGTTAAGCACCACACATCAACATGTGAGATGTTTTCATAGTTGGAAGTTTAGGAAAAGTCATAATGAAGGGGAATTCTTAGATGAAGATATTCAAATAATTTTTTAATAAAAAATAATATATAATATTTTAATCTTGTTATATAAAATTATGTAATTTTTATTTTATTTTTTGTATTTTTGTGTTTTATTTGTTTGAATAGTGATGTTCCTTGTAGGTTAACTAGGTACGTCTAAAACACTTGTATGACCATACTATATATATTCCATTGTTTGAAGAGAGAACTTTGAAGTGAATAAAGATATTGAGAAACAGAACAAATGAAAAGTCCAATAAAGAAATGATTCGTGAGAGTTGTGAGAATCTGGAGGTGAGATTGTATATAAAGTGGAGATGGAGATGGAGATGTTTGAAACACAAACTTTAACGTAACGTAGGGTATAGTCTATGTCATAAGTTGGATTGTTGAGTAGATGTACATGTTCCATAGTTGTCATCACAATTACTTTACAAACAATATATGCACGTAATAAGCTGCGTGTCTTACTTGTTATTTTTGTGGTAGAGAGTAGAGGTTTATATAGGAAACATCATAGCCCTGTTGACCAAAATGTTGCAGAAGAAGAAGATGCAGTGAAGATAACAAAACCATTGGATGTTGATGATGATAAGCACATGGAACTGATTCTAATCGCATGTTTCCTTCTTTTCCTAAAATTCCTTTCCAATTCCTCTTTGAAAGTAGTTGCAGGTGTAAATTGGTTTTGAACCGTTGGTTTCGATTTGATATTGACGGTTTTGGTTTTATGAATCATAGGACCAGAACTGGAACCAAATCTAACTGTTTCGAGGAGGTTCGATTACAGTTTCAGTTCTAAAACGCCGGTTTCGGTTCCACCGAAGAATTGAACCCAATCTCTAATTCTAACACAGGGAAGCATAGGAAAATCTGGTTCTCTAAACAAAGCAGCCATGTGGAACCACCAGTCTCATTTTAGTAACCGGAAAAAAGAGAAATCAACAACTCACAATTGTTTAAATAAAGATAGAAAATCTCAAAAATATGAATAATATATAACACCCCTAATCATAAGTGCAATTCAGGAGGGAATCAAATTTGTGAACAAACAAGAAAGAAAAAAGTGTATCAAAAGCACTTTGTTCTGAATTTAATAAGAAGATGATGAAATGAGCATTATATCAATGCATAAAAATTAGTATTATTTGAATTATCATATCACGTGCTTATTGTGTATTAGATACAATGTAATTAATTATAGTCAAACACTTGTAATGTATAAACTAATGAATCAAACTAAACGTGACTTGGTTCAGTGGTGACTGGAGCTGAACTTGGTAGGGCGGATTGCGGTTCGATCTCACGCAACGCCGTTTGGGAGGGGAATAAAATCTAACCACCCGGGACCCTCCCCGAATCGGATTAGTCTCGGCCCAGTGGGTCAGAGATACCGAGACTCAGACAAAAAAAACTAATGAATCAATAACAGATCATTAATCCATTCTTTTTACCATATTATTTTCTTTTCCTTTACGCACTAATCTCAGAAAATTTGACATAGGAGGAAATTTGACATCGAATACTTGTTAGTGTAAACCAAAATTCTAATATATTGCACATATACCTTTTGTTTTAAAAATAAAATTATAAGACATATTTTTATCATTTCATAGATGCTCAATGCTTATATGTTTAATAAAAATAATCCATAAATGATTATTCTGGCAGTTGAATAATGAAGGTTGAAGTCCTTAGTAGTACAACCTTGTGTTGGATTAAGAGGGTCAACTTTCACATCATTCCTATGTTTTGATAATAGATGAAGTGTTGAAAATTAATAAGTTAACATTACAAGATTCTGCGAATTTAACAATAAAAAATTAGCGTTCAAAAAATTTGGTCGCAAAATATAAGCATTTAGAGTCCATGTGGACGCAAAACGGGCATCCAGGTAAACAAAAAGGCAAAAAAATTTGGCAGTCATTTAGTGATCACGTGGATGCTAAATTTAGCGTCCACTTGGTCACTAAATACAAAAAAACAATTAGCATCCACAAGATCGCTAAATTTAGCGTATACATGGTCGCTAAAAACTCCGCCAATATGAACAATGGGGCGGAAAATTTTGGTGAGTGAAATTAGCGACTACATGGATGTTAAACTCAATGACCATAACATCCATGTGGTTGCTAAATGAATACAAGTATTACTACGACGTATTGGATAAAATATTGAACGTAATTACATATCGCCAACATTGAAGGGCGTTATTATCTTCAACTGCTCATGGTTTGACAAGACGCATTGTGGAGGAACCCATATACATTCGCAAAGTAAGGTTGTGGACGTAATAAGCATAAGAAAATTTTGACTAAAGATAGATACATATTTCCACACCAAGCAACTCAAGTGCGTTTTCTCGAATATCCTAGAGTGAGCCATGTTGATTTTGTCTGGATAACAGTTTGTAAGGTCAAGTCACATGTTTAGTTCGACGAAGCTCATGAGAATAACAATCGTTGAATCGTCATTCACTAAGTCTTCCAACAAGATGTAGGATCTGCTCGCATTATGGATGATCCTAATGATGTTGAAAAACTTTCACCTCGACATGATCCTATTGGAACAATTATTATCACAGAAGATGCCGAAGATGAGTCAAGCAGTGAAATTACCACTCTAGTGGAAGAATTGGCTACAGTGATGGAAATACAAAAGATCACGAAGACTGAAATGTTAAAATTAATTGTATGTTGTTGCATAAAATAAATTATTAAATTAAAAATTAATAAAAAATAGCATCTACGTGGATGTTAAATACATGTATTTAGCGCCCACGTGGACACTAAATGCCAAAACTTGCTGCTCAAATAGCATATACTTAATGTCCATGTGGACGTTAAGTGTGTTTAGCGTCTAAGTGGATGCTAAGTGTGTTTAGCGTAAAAAATGGACGCTAAACGCCAACCTTTTGGCGGCTACTTTGCCACCACGAGGCCTACACTTAGCGTCCGCGTCGACGGTATTTGCAAAGAGTTAGCGTCCACATGGACGCTAATCCTTTAAAAATAGGGTCCACGTGGAAGCTAATTTGTATGGTCTATATAAGGGCTAATTTTCTCTCTCTTCCTCATTTGCACCTCAAATTCACTTTCAACTTAGTAGTTCTCTCTGATTTTCTATGGCAAACAGTTAAAGTAAATTTTTATTATTTTACATTGTTGCCGTTATTGTTTAAGTTTTAGTGTTATTAGTTAATTTTTGTTGTTGCGGATTAGATATTTTTAGTTAATTATACATGCAAACAGTGTTTTTTTATTATGTAAGGTGTTTTAGTTAAATTTGATATATAAGGACTGAAAGTAAAATTTTACATTACAATGTTTATTATTAGTTAATTTTGACATTTAGGGACAACAACCATAATTTTACATAAATTTTGGTGTTTTTAGGGAAATTTGACTGTTAAGAACTAAAGTGTAATTTTATATTACGTTAATTAATTTTATCCATTAGGGATTCACGAAAAATGCCTCGGGTGAACAAAACACCCAATTATGGATTTGATAAAGATAATGAAAAAAGAAAAGACAACAGAAATTTACGTGGTTCGGTCAAGCAACCTATGTCCATGGGCAGAGAATAGTTTATTTTATTATCAGTCATCAAAAGATGAGAGCCAAAAGCTTAAAAATGATAAGTACAAGACACTATATATAGTTTTACATCAAAGTCTAACACAAAACTCTATTTTAACCCTCGTTTTTAATTTTGCTGCTTAATTAGTGTGTTTAATTAAATCTATACTTTTCATACTCTAAATTTCTCAACAAAAAAAAATCAATTCAACTCTACATGTACAAATCAATTAATGATCGGATCGGTGATGAAAAAAGAAAGCAACTAAAATGTAAATCTACACTAAGAAAGCGATAAAACAGATTCAGAGTAAACTATACAAGTTAAGAAAAAACAACTAAAATGTGAAGGCTACATTACTCAACATAAAATGATAAAAAATTACAACTCAGGAATGACGAGGTCGAAATAGCAAATCATGTGTCCATCCTTTGATTCCATGTTCATGTTTTGTGAATTACAAAGCAAAGCAAAGCAAAGCAAAGCAAACTAGGCTACACAAAAGAGCCATCCTGACAAACTCAATATGAAAAAAGAGATGCCATTTACATAACCCAATACCCCTCCCAAAAACTAAGTTTAGTTGAGTTTTTTTTTGGTCATTTTGTTAATAAAAAGTGTCTAAAAGAATAAAATAATAGTAAAATGTTATGATTTCAGTGAAAGAATATATGTTTCTTCTTTTCCCGACCACATGACATTCGTTTTATTGTAAATCTACACATATGATCAAAACATTGTTAACAATGATAAATCTCTCATCTTTTTCTGATTTTACCTTAGAAAGTGTCTTCATTTCATTGGAGATTTTCAATATCTCAACTTAAACAGAGAAAACGACAAAAGAATGATGAAGAAGAGAGATTGATTAAAGGAGAATAAAAGTAAGAAAAAGGGAAGATGATAAGCATGATTATTTATAATCTTCATAAGGTTAAAAGCAAAACTGTGCCCTACCAACCTCTTCATGTCGTCTTCTTTAATTTTAATGGAATTCATAGCAAACGTGGCAGACCCACCCATCTACTTTCTCCTTAGTGCCATTTTACCCATTTTCCTTTTGATCATTGGCCAGCCCTCAATCTCCGACTACCCAATCACATCACGCTCCTACTACGCATATTACCATTTACTCGTACGACTGTCCAATATTTGGTGTAACCGATCGAAATCAAATCGAAAAATCAATTTAGATCAATTATTTATATATTTTAATCGGTTCGATTCGATTTTTTAATAAAATTTTTTGATTTTGGTCGGTTTAATGAAAATCGAAAAATCAAAATTTGATCATAAACCAAAATTTTATTATATATTTAACTCTCTTAATACTTAAAAAATAGTTACATTCAAGAAAATGAATAATAATTAGAAAAATTATCATTACTAATAACATAATGTTTGAAAAAAGGTATTTGATTAACTGATCCAATTAAACTGAAAAATTCAGTTCTGTTCAATTTGGTTTGTTTACACACTTTATATCGGATCAATTTTTTTTTCAAAAAATTTCGGTCAGTTCGATGAAAACCAAAATTTTATGATATATTTAATACTTTTAATGTTAAAAAAGTAGTTAATGTCAAAGAAATAACAAATAAGTATATAAATTGTCATAACTAATAATATAATGTTGAAAAAGGGTATTCGGTTAAACGATTAAATCGAATCAAAAAATTCGATTCGATTCAGTTATATACTTTATATTGGTCGGTTCGATTTTTTTTAAGAAATTCAATTTTCAATCTGTTTGCCTCACTTGAATGATAACAAACGTTGTCCGTTCCTAACAACGAAAGCACGATCGGTGTTAGAAATAAAATTGGAGCGTGCCAGGAATTTAACGTTATTCCAAACGAAAAATATATAAAAGCGCGCGAAATCTAAAATTCTGAAAATCAAACGATTGCGGTTTGAGAAAATTAGGGCGATCTTTTCCCAATGGCCCTTGAATCAATAGATTCAAATCGTCAATTTGACAATGAAAATAAACGAGCAATAAAAAGCAAATCAAAATTGAAGATTGCTAACAAAAATGAAAATTGTCACTGGTTACAATGTAAGATAGTTGTTTTTTGTGAATGTTGATCGTTGATCCTTTTTCTTAGATGACTTTCATATTTATGGTTTATCCTCCTTGGGCAATAAACCAATTAAGGCTATTAATTGGTCTTCTTTCCTTTTTTGATCAATTAAATATTTCCTAATCAAAGTTCCCTTTTCCATCTCATAATAATCTTGTAATTAATCCAGCAAATCCACGGTTTGACTTTCACATAACTCATAACGGAACGGTGGACTCTCCTTCGCTGTAGGCTGCTCCATGGGCCTGATTTAAATTTGGGTCCAAACACAATCTTTTCGATTTGGCCACCAAAATTGACCGAACCAACATATTAGACACTCATATTTACTCGTGTCATTTTATGGATATATGAAGGAGCATGATGAAGTTTTGTGGTGTGAGTTTTGGTTGCATGGGAGCCACACTAGAGAGCATAGCCCTCCTCTTTCATCTCAAATTGACAAATGGTTTTGACTAATAAACAGGCTTTTGCTTTCCACAGATGAAGCAATAAGGAAGCATATCAAACTTTTTATGATTTTTATGGTGTTTCTATTTAGTGTAATATAATCATTAATCTTCCTTCTAATTATGTCTTGATTTTTTTATTAATGGTCGGTCTCCTTTCTAGATTACATGTTTAATCAAAGATTAGGTTTCACCCCAATATTAAAAATTTAAAGCAGACAACAGCTTCTCATTTTCACATCATTCTTCATAATTAGACACATTTAGTGCAAACATACATACCACCACATAAATATGTTATACACTCTTAATTATGGATGAGAATCTCTAAATTATAATATTTTAAAAAGATCAAATCTATGTTAATGGCGACATTTGTTGTCCAGTCCTGATTTTTATTCAATAATGGTGTCAAAATCCACTATGTGGAATGGATGTATTGTTCAAGCAATGAATGGAAGAGGGAGTTTCTCTCTACACTCTTTCTCATCATTATTTTCTTACTCGTATTCGTTTTTGTTGTGTCATTTCTAATAGGGTTTTTTCGATTTGTATTAGTTGTTTCGTAATCGTATCGTATTATTTACTATCAAATATTATTATTCGTGACACAAACATTGTAAAAATTGAATTCTTGCCATTCGTTTCGTGTCACGCAAATTCTGTTATTGTCTCAAAAATTAATAACTCTAATATTAAAATTTAATTTTGATGGTGCATAAAATTTAGAACGAGAGAATAATGCCCCAGTATAAATACGAGAAAAGTTATTGGCTCAAAGAGCTCTCGCCCTAAGGGGACAAGCGGAAATTCGAACTTTCGATCGTTAAAATGAATGTCTTTTCATTACCGCTAGAATAACTCCTCGGGATGACAAAATTTAGTAGTGTCGAAGAGGACAATTGGGCAATATGGCAGAACTTGGCAAAGACTGGACAAAATGGCAGCAAGATGAGATGGGAAAGGAGTTGTCATTGACATTTTAGAAGGAAATATCTTGAGAAACTTGGCAAAAGCTCTTTGGTTTTCCTCTCTCACTCACTTGATTCCCTTTGTTCTAAAGGTTTTTTCTAACACAATTTCTCTGAATCTTCCTTTAATATTGCTACTACAGTGTTTCATGGTACACAATCTTTTCTCAAAATAGTTTCTTTTGGAATTTTTTGAGTTAATTTTGCTTTACCTAAACAACTTACAAGTCAAAAGACATCCTTAAAGAGATGCCCATAATTCACATGAAGTTAGTTTATAGAAGATATTTGATAGTGAAATCCATTTCCAAAACTTGTGCAAGAGTTGAATAAGATGGCTTGACAAATCATCTCATTTGTGGTGATAGATATAGTATCCAAAGTTAGTCGATGGAAACATACAAGCACCAACCTTGAAATTGAAATCCAAACAAATTGAAGTATGGTCTTACAAGAAACTTCAAGCTTTTTAATGGAACCACATCCTAGAAAAGGAAATGTAACAGATCAGATTGCTAAAAAGTATCGTCTCTCTTGCCGAGCTCGTGCATGAGTTCGTAGAGAAACGCGGAGGCACATGTTCGCCAACATTTACACAAGTATTTTTCATGTGACCCACAATTGCAAATAATTCTCATAATGTTGCATAGTAAACACGTCTTCCTTTGTGTACTCGTGACTTTTGAATATCCAAATTTGAAGAAGAAAACATGAATCTGATAGTGGAATCACGAGTGCCTAGACAAATGAACCCTCACCAATAATAGTAAGGGAAGTGAAAGATGCTTCTTCTTAAGGCAGGAAATCTTCCACTCAGCACCCATTCAATTTGTCACCAAAAAAATAAAAATAATGAAACAATTGAAAGGTGAAAGTATTGCATATTTCCATGTATAGGCTTGTCTTATTGCTTGGAAAAACTTATGCTTAGAAACAAAATTTACCAGCACGAGTCTTTCAGAGCTGTCATCTCCATCTCTTGTCTTCCTCTCTCTCTCTCTCTCTCTCTCTTTCCTGGTTTGACCCATCACAGTCATATTTTTTTGAATTCTGAGACTAAATTCTTCCTAATATCATATCATGAAAAGAATTTAATGTAAAAATGGTTTGTGAAACAATAAAAATAACAAGAAAGGAACTTACCTGAGCATCAAAGTTGATCTTTCTGGTGTTATTCCTGGCTTCTTCACCCTTCAACAATGGCTACAAAAGGGTCCCAACGTAACCAATCATAACCGTCACCCCACAAAGCACACCATACGGTAGATAGTCACGTGCCCTGAGGACCCATGAGCGACCCACTAGGCCATCCCTCTCTGCGAAACAAATCAACAAGTGGCCCCTAAAAATCCTACTCCTCTGATCACCAAAGTATATAACCAAAGATGCTTACATTCCGACAGCAATAGATTCAAGAGGAACATAATCTATCATCATTCATGTCTTGAAAGACATTGGTATGGGCAAAGGGATACTCTTCCTCCAAACCCATTAGAGTTTTATCTCAAAATAGTAAAAGTATCCTTAACAATTAACATACTAAAGAGGAAAAATTTATGAGATGTTTGTCTTTAATGCAAAAAAGGTGGAAGATTGTGGTTGGAACTGTTAAAAAAAAGTATAAAGATTTGTGAAATCTTTCTTTCGTGTGACTTTCGATCTTCAACTTGTCATAAGTGTGATGGCTTCTCCAGGAGCCCAAGAAAAGAGAACTAGAAAGTATAATCTTCCATTTAAGTAGGCAGTCTTTATACGGATTCTCAAAAACTGAATATTGGTTGACTCAGCCACCCAAATCTCCACCTTTATGTTCTCTCCTCGACCATCCATTTCTTTGGCTGTAGTTCCATACCTCACCTATATATTCACCCTTCACTTCTCTGCTTTTCTTTAAAAGAAACAACATATACCATCTTAACCAACCTTCTTTCTCATCGAATTCGAAGATTGAAAAATGAGATGCATACCTGTTGGCATCTTAAGTAACATGGTTTTGGCGAGAAACTTGATGCTGTTGTTTCTGAGCTGTATCACCATAAACCTTTGTATTTCAAGCAATCCATCTCCTATAAGAAAACTTTCCCTCGAGGGGCATTTCATATTCGATGAAGTTCACCATGTGGCCAAGGATTTTGGCAACAGGTTTCAGTTTCTTCCTTTAGCAGTACTGAAGCCGAAATCAGTTTCGGACATTGCCACTACTATAAAGCATATTTGGCAGATGGGACCTCACTCGGACCTCACAGTTGTTGCAAGAGGCCATGGCCACTCACTTCAGGGTCAATCACAAGCTCACAGGGGAGTCGTCGTCCACATGGAATCACTTCGAAGCAGTAAAATGAATGTTTACGCTGGAAAGAATCCATATGTAGACGTGTCTGGTGGTGACTTGTGGATAAACGTCCTGCAGGAGACCTTGAAATATGGATTAGCACCAAAGTCATGGACAGACTACTTACATTTGACTGTTGGTGGTACCTTGTCGAATGCTGGAATTAGTGGACAGGCGTTTCGGCATGGCCCCCAAATAAGTAATGTGCATCAGTTAGAAGTCGTTACAGGTTTGTTAAGCTAAATTTGGAAAAGAAAAATAATACTAAAAGCAATAAAACCATCATGTCATCATACCTTGTTTCAAGGAAAAATGGAACCAGGTCAATTGATAACTGACAAACATTCATGTCATCAGCTAGATTCTTATCAATCACGACTTTTGACCATAATGTTTTATCAATCACAATCAGAATTGAGTTCACAATAATTTCAGAGAGAAAAATGCAGGTACTCTTGAAACAATCATTACTAACTGAAAACAGATTCTGAGTGCAGGAAAAGGAGAAGTGCTGAATTGCTCGGAGAAGCAGAACGGCGACCTGTTTCACAGTGTTCTTGGAGGGCTTGGTCAGTTTGGAATCATAACAAGGGCAAGAATATCACTGGAACCAGCACCTGACAAGGTAATCATCGGTGTGATATGTCTTTAGCATTGCATAACCAACTTAATAACTCAACTCAATATCCTGAATATAGGTAAAATGGATAAGGGTCCTCTACTCAGATTTCGCTACATTTTCCAGAGACCAGGAGAATTTAATATCAGCAGAACACACATTTGACTACATCGAAGGATTTGTGATAATTAACAGAACTGGTCTTTTGAACAACTGGAGATCATCCTTTGATCCTCAATACCCAGTACAAGCCAGTAAATTTAAGTCAGATGGGCAAACTCTGTTCTGCCTAGAGTTGGCCAAATACTTCAAAGCAGAAGACTCTGATGCAGTGAATGAGGTAAGGTTAAAAATCTCTCACGAATGGTGTAAAATCATTTTAAAATGAAATATCGGTAACTGCATCTTTCTTTTACCATGCAGGAAGTCATGAATCTGTCGTCACAATTGAGATACATTCCTTCGACACTTTTTCTGTCAGAAGTTCCATACTTGGACTTCCTAGACAGGGTACACGTATCTGAGGTCAAACTACGATCTAAAGGCCTGTGGGAAGTTCCACATCCATGGCTCAATCTTCTCATCCCTAAAAGCAAAATACACGATTTTTCCAATGGAGTATTTGGGAATATCCTCACAGAAACCAGCAACGGCCCAATTCTAATCTATCCTGTGCATAAATCAAGGTAAATCCTCATGAGAAATGATTTTTCAAGTGGTGATTCCCACAGTAGATGTTGAGAAAGTAAGATATTATTTGTGAATGCAGGTGGGACAACAGAACTTCTGTAGTTATCCCAGAAGAGGATATTTTTTACTTGGTCGCCTTCCTCTCCTCTGCTGTGCCATCTTCCACAGGAAAAGATGGGTTGGAACACATCCTAACACAGAACAAAAGAATATTAGAGTTTTGTCAGACGGAAAATCTTGGGGTGAAGCAATATCTGCCCCACTACACCACACAGGAAGAGTGGAAAGCCCACTTTGGGACAAGATGGGAAATGTTTGTCCAGAGAAAATCCGCTTATGATCCCTTGGCCATTCTTGCTCCTGGCCAGAGAATATTTCAGAAAGCTACACCTTTCTCCTAACAGTGCTCACGTCTTTGCACCTAAAAAGATATTGTCGTAAGGTGTTTCAGGAAGATGCCTTAACTCCTGCATATATAGTTGACAATATACTATATGGTAAAACTCTCCTGCCTCAACTTACCTGCAAGCACAACAAGGCAGCCGCATGGCATAATTAAAAATTCTTTCTCCAAATACAGGTCAGATATAGTAATATAAATTATTTATTATCAGAATTTTCAATGGCACTGAAGAAAGTAGGTTTATAAGGAATGTACATAATGATTTTGTACATTTAAATACTTAATATATGTGAAATATTTCAGTCCCCTGTCTTAGGCTGGATGTTCTTGTGTTTGTTCTATTGAAGCAATTCAAGAATAGGATTATAGGAAGAGCAACTCATGATGTTTCATGTAAGTCTTAAATTATAATCTAAAATAAAAACACATTCCTCTCAAGTTTCGTGGCAGCATTGCTAATAAGAATAGCACATACTGCAAAAATCATCGCAACAAAACTGTTCAACGGCAATAAATTGACTAAAATGGTGATGAAAACTGTGTACAGCTGGCCACATTTGATGAAAAAAAAATTATGTTACAAACCCTGCAAGCACAGGTGTGATGAAGCAGCAAAGTTTTCCTGAAAGAGAATCATAATCCCTTGGCCATAAGAATATCCATAGAATATGCATTCATCATTTGTACATAAGAGTCCCACATACAGTTGTGTTTACTCTGGAATCCACTCATGCTATTAGACAACTCAGTCATGTAGAACAGAACATGAAAATCGTGAACAATGGTCGATCTCATCATAGATTTTACTCATAGATTTTACTTTTACTCAAATTAAAATCTCTTCGCTCTTCAGTGATTGGGAATTTAGTGAAGAACTTACCGTAAAACTCCTCGAGTATGATCGCGATTATTCACAGCAAAACGAAACAAGCAGTGATTAGCCACAAATTTCGCTCCCTTTGATGCTTGAAAGGCATGATCCATTGGAGAAGTAAACAGCAAACTAATCTCCAAACAATGCTTAGTAATGGAAGAGAAACATTATGGCTTCGAGATCTACTCGTTCTCGAGAGAAAATATGCATAATGCCCTCGAAGTTTCTTCTAAGAATAAAATCTCATTAACAGTGACACTAATTATCGAATAATCAAACCTATAACAAGGCATTGGGATACTGACGATAGCAGATTCGATTCTGCTAGTTGGAGGGAGACATATGTAAGCAATATTAAGGCTATAATATTTTTTTGTCTGAGTCCCGGTATCCTCGACTTACTGGGCCGAGACTAATCCAGTTCGGGAAGGGTCCCGGGTATATGGTAATATGATTTGTGCTTATAAATTTATGATAAGATATTAACGAAATAAATTTAGTTTTTGTATATTGTGTCATAAATAACATTTGATAAAAAATAGTACGTTGCAATTATAACATGTTTAATACGAATTAACAACCCTACAAAAAGTTAATTAGTATAGTAATTTTTGTTTAAAATTTTTAAAAATTTTTATACAAATATATATTAGTTATTTTTAACCCATTAAATCTAAAGTGATATATGAGATTTTGTGTATATGATTAGTTTTAAATTCTAAATTAAATAATAATAGTTAAAATTTATTTTATAAATTAAAAATTTTAGAAATATCACCACTATATAAATTCAAAAGTCATTTGTAATACTAATTTTTATTAATGAGGTACTTTTTTAAAATACATGAATTGAAAGCAGTAAATACAGAATTAATGTGCAATATATAATCGGAACAAAAATTTACCTGTTTCGCGATGCAGCAGAATAAATCAAGAGCGCAATAATTTCCCAATTACGTTCTAGATGCTCCTTCCACGGATATACGGATGTATATCGAGTCAGAGCGAACCCGCTTTCTCTTCTTATCGTAGTTTAGCGTACTGGACAGAAGAATACAAAATTCTTCTTTTGTTGGTTTGTTTCTCTGCAAAACTTCCAAAGAAAACCCCTCTCTATATTTTTTTTTGTCAGAACCACTCGATGTCCTCGACACATTGGCCGAGACTAATCTGGGCTTGCTCCGGGAGGCAATGGAGTTGGCCCAGGGGGATTTTGCACTCAGGCGGATTCGAACCCTTGTGGGATCGAACCCCCTGAGGTGCCCGCGCCACTGGGCTACCCTTCTTGGGTTATGCCTTATGCTTTATTTAGTGAGCAACACATAAATATGATGCTTTTTCCATTAACTATATTATAAAGAATGAAGGAAAATCTTGTAAAAGCATTGACAAAATTCAAAATCGGTTCTAAATGCTACAATATATTTTTGCTGATTAAGATCTCATGAAGTTTGGAAACAATGGTGTAACAAATGCTACAATATAGGATAGGACCACTATTTCTTTTCTCATAGTAATCAACTCTAAATTTCTAACCGAAAATATTTTTTTTATGAAAATTAAGTTTTCGAATCTTATTTTTTTTAATCATATTTTTTTTTATGTTTTACACCCAAATATTTTAAAATATAATAAAAATATAATTTTTTATTTTAGAGAAGAAAATATTTACTTCAAAAATAAATTAAGAATAATTATTATTTTTTAATTATTTTTTAGGTTATAATTTAATTGTTTTATTTTTTGTTGGTGTCAAACATTGAAAAATTAAGAAAATATTTTCTCATAAAATAAATTCCTGCAAACAATCAAAGTCTAAATTACGCAAATGCCCTTTTTTTGAAAAATGTAAAAAATACTCACCGTCATGTTTATTTATGTTCATATGTCTGAATCTCATTTTTTGTGTGAATATACCTCATTCAAGTTTAAATGTGTAAATATATTAACTTCACTAATTTTGTGTATTTCTCTCTCATTTAATACTTTCACATACATGTTAATTAACTGTATTTAATCTTCTCTCCCACATAATTAACTATTTTTTCTTCATAATTCAATCATTAATTGTATATTTATTTTTTATATCATTTTTTATTTCCATATTGTTTTTTTTGTCTTTTCATAATCTTTCTGAATAGGACAACAATTAAGTAATATTTAGATATGCTATATGTTCAATTTTAAAAAAAAGATATGTTATATGTTCATTCATATTCATATATGTTTATATATTTGAACACAAATGAACATATATGAACATCATTAAACATTTCATTTTTCATCAAATAATTTGATATGTTTTTAATAATTTATTAAAATATTATAAAAATATATTTTAAAGGCTTTGTATTTTTTAAAATTTTTTAGCATTAAATATAAATGAACATAATAAACATAAATAAATATTATATAAACATTTATATTTAAATTGTATTATTTTATTATTATCATATTTTTAAATTTGACGTTCAATGAACATAAATAAACACCAGAGAAATTTTTGCAAGACTTGTTCCCATTACCAACACAATTAAACTGATCTATATATCTTGTTCGAAAAATTAGAAACATAGAAATTTTTAAATTTTCTTTTTAAAATAATTTTCTTTTTAAAATAAAACTTCTTAAAATTCAATTCAAAGCGAAACATTGTAGTTAAGCTTTTATACCAATAAAATTTTAAAAGAGTAGAATTCTGCTAATTTCAGAAAGCATATAACATATCTCCATATTTCACTTCACGTTTAAAAGTTAAAATCTAATCCCTCAAAAACACAACATCAATATCCATTTATGTTCAACCAAACTGAAACAAAATTGAACCTTTCCAAAACAGCAAAAAAAAAAAATATATATATAATTTGTTGGAATTTCTCTAATTCTTAAGTTAAAAAAGCCTTTTAAAAGACTATTTTTCTTTGGTTCACATATAAATTTTATGATGGATTCAAACACTATCAAAATCAATTTCTATCTGGTTTTTCTTGGCCTAGTATTAGGGCAAAACCATCATATAAAAGGGTGAGCTAGAGTGGTGTGTGTCTATGAGATTTGAGACTCTCAGATCCCATCTATCAGAGTTCGATTAGATTTAGAGATTTTGAATCTTATTCTTATCATATCTAAGTTAACTTAATTAGAAAAGGACTTAAAGACACAATTTCTATCTATTTTGAACCATAATGGTCATATATTGGACTTGTATAGTTGTTTTCTTTAGTATGATTCACAAAAATGTCAATATAATATATTTTTTGACATATAAACAGATTAAAATTTATACATGTAATATTGAGTGTGAGATGAAAAAAGTGCCAAATTTAAAATGTTCATAATAATTCAACAAAGTTACATGTAGCATCTATCTATCTTTGCTCATATATAAAGGTATAATCTTCGTAAAGTTTACACTTGTTTGAAATAGGTTCAAAAAATCTACATGAAATGTGAATTAGAGAGGTTGTAACATTTAATTAGAGAAGTTGTAAAATATGAATTTGTTTCAAAACTTAAACCCACCGAACCCAAAACTTAATCAAATAAAACCTAATTTTTCAATCCGACCAACACGAATCTATTTAAACTCGATTAACTCACCAATTTAATGGTTAAGTTCGGTTTAATACTTTTTCAACACTACACCGTCAATTTAGTCTGAAAAATTACTTCAGTTCGACCAATGCAAACACTTCCAATGCCTAAATGGTATTATATTTATTAAATAAATTATTTTAATTAAATAATAAATATTAAAATAAATCTATATTTTTTTGGTAAAATCTTCATAGTTTCATTAATAATCATCAACAGCCAATGCTGCACCTAAGAACTCAGGCGCATTTAGCCATACGCTGGAATTAGCATTGTAACGCCCCAAAAATTCGTCTATTCCAAATTGGACAAGGAATCAAGAGTGCAGTTGAAATTTAAAAGAACGAATGTGTTAGTTCGAATGGAATTATGAAAGACAATACGAGGTATGTGTAAATGTTAGAACAAAGTTTAATCTAATGCAAAGTCATGATCAATTCATGAACAATAATGTTAGAATGTGTTAAGGATA
>CANYCX010814714.1:0-15414 GCA_948193385.1 Breynia disticha f. nivosa
GGGGTTATAATTGAAATGAGATCAGTTAGGTTTCTTTTCTTTTATAACCATAACTATTTTGTACACCTTGAACATTTTTGGGATATTCCCTTCTCAAACATTGTATAGTTTTCTTTAAAAGTAATGGAATGTAAATTTTACAAAAAATTTATTTTCGAATTGTCATTTTTCCAACTCATGATTTCTAAGTTCGAGTACCACTTGACGGGATAAAATAATAAATAAAGGAACAAAAGTGGTAGTCGAATTTGGGGGTCACATTTAGTGGTATCAGAGCCTAGGTTGTAAAACCTTGGTTCCTGAAGTTATGGGCTTTGAATCATGCATTATCCTGAGTTTTAAAATATGTTTTCAATTGCATGCATGCTAGACGTTGGGGATGTGCATTGTCTTTTCAAGGTGTCTTTAATAAAAGTCCTTTCCATTTATGTTTTAGAAATTGAAGAGGGATAAGGTGATAGTACACGTGAGGTCGCCGATTCTTTCGAGTCGGTACAGGAGAATGCTCAAACCCCTAATGCAAGTGATCAAACACCTTCAAACCCTCGAGCACAAGCTTAGCTTCAGGCTGTCCAACAACTCCTAGACCTTATATGAGCAACCGCGAGGGAGTAATTACCTCGAGCTCAGAGGTTAGATATCGATCGAAATTATGAACAAATCAGGAAGCTTTGAGGGAGGCCTTTCTCTGGCACTACTGATCCCTCTGTGGCTGAAGATTGGATGATGGACACCGAGAGGGTTCTAAGGAGCATGAATTGTACCTCTGTGCAGAAGGTGCAGTATGCCACATCTTTACTAGAAGGTGAGGTCATTAACTGGTGGGAAATAGTCCCAGGAAGCTTGAATGAACCCTTTACCATGACTTGGGAGGAGTTTCAGAAGGTGTTTGCTGAGAAGTACACCCTACCGGTGTACAAAAGAGAGAATAAGGCGGAGTTCCTCAAGTTGGAATAAGAGGATCTATCAGTGGCCGATTATGAAGTAAAGTTTACACGTCTCTCCCGCTATGCGCCAAAGGAAGTGGTGACAAATGAGGCTAAGAGAGACAGATTCGAGATGGGATTGACCTGAATGTCATTTCCAGTACTGTTTACATTTCGGGCTTACCCATATACATGCCTATAGATTCTAGTGCATCATGTTTATTCATTCATTATGATCATGCATTAAAATTTCATGTGGGGATAGAGGTTTTAGATTATGTTATAGAGGTGTCAATGTCGTCTGAAGAAGTTGTGAGAGTGAAAAAGGCGGTGAAATCTTGCCTGGTAGTGATAGGCGACCGTGAATTTCACTCGGATTTAGTGGTAATCCATCTAGAGGGTTTTGGATTGATTTTGGGCATTGATTGCCTTTCGAAATATAAAGCAGTGGTGGATTGCTTTTCGAAGGAGGTATCAATCGAATTAAATGGGCGAAAGGAGATTTTATTTGTGGGCGATAGAAGGGGGGTACCCTATTGTTTGATCTCCACAGTACAAGCTTCGAGTTTGATGAGAGAAGGTTATGAGGCATATCTGCTAGTGCGATAGACACTACGCAGCCCAGTGTAGGTATGTCAGAAGTTTCGATAGTATGTGAATACCCGGATGTTTTTTCAGAGGATCTTCCCGGATTACCTCCTAGCAGAGAGGTAGATTTTGAAATAGAAACCATACCAGGAACGGCTCCTATATCGATAACACTCTATCGAATGGCCCCAGCCAAATTGAAAGAGCTGAAGAAGCAATTGGAGGAATTACTCGATAAAGGGTTCATCGGACCGAGCATTTCTGCGTGGGGAGCGCCCGTATTGTTTGTTAAGAAGGACGGGAGTATGAAGCTATGTATCTACTACCGTCACTTGAATCGGGTGACGCTAAAGAACAAATATTCGTTACCCCAAATTGACGATATTCTAGATCAATTGAAAGGCGTAGTGGTGTTTTGGAAAATTGACTTAAGGTTGGGGTACTGACAGCTGAGGGTAGAGGAGAAGTCATTGCCAAAGACAACTTTCAAAACTAGATATGACCACTTTGAATTCACGGTGATGCCATTTGGGTTGACTAACGCTCTAGCAGCGTTTATTTCCCTAATGAAAAAGATTTTCAAACCCTATCTAGACACCTTTGTGGTGGTTTTCATTGATGCCATTCTCATTTACTTGAAGAGCAGAGGGGAGCACGGGAAACATTTGAGAGTGGCACTGCAAATTCTGCGAGATAGATAGATGTACGCCAAGTTTTCAAAGTGTGAGTTGTGGTTTGAGGAGGTTGCATTTTTGGGACATGTAATCTCTAGATACGACGTGCAACCCAATCCTTCGAAGATTAAAGCCGTGGAGGAGTGGAAAGCTCCAAAGAATGTGACAAAAATACGGAGTTTTCTAGGCTTGGTAGGGTATTGTCGACGGTTCATTCAGGATTTCTCAATCCTTGCGAGACTCTTGACTAGCTTGCTGAGAAAGAATGCTATGTTTGAGTGGAGTGAGAAATGCCAAGGCAGTTTTGATGAGATTAAGAAGAGGTTGACAAAGGCTCTGGTGCTGACTCTGTCGTTAGAGGGCGGTGAGTATGTGGTATACACTGATGCTTCTGGGATGGGATTAGGAGGTGTTTTGATGCAAAATGGTAAAGTGATTGCATATATGTCGAGATAGTTGAGACCACATAGCTGAATTACCCGACACAAGACTTAGAGCTTACGACGATAATTCATGCCCTAAAGACTTAGAGGCATTATCTGTATGGTGAAACCTTCAAGATCTTTACTGATCACAAAAGTTTGAAATACATCACTACCCAGAAGGAATTGAACCTCAGGCAAAGGAGGTTGATTAAGCTGTTAAAGGATTATGACTGCTCGATTGAATACCACCCTAGGAAGGCTAATGTGGTGGCCGACACTTTAAGTAGGAAATCACTAGTGAAGGGTGATGTCCTTGCATACAATGTGGAGATGTTATTTGTGATGAGGGAGCTACGACTAGAACTCCGAGTGATTGAGGAAGGGTTGTTGGCAAACATATCAGTGAGACCAATAATTCATGAGCGAATAATGAAGAAACAAATGGAGGATAAGAAACTAGTAGTGGCCAAGAAGAAAGTGGAAAGAGGTAGAGACACACCATACGAACTTGCTGATCGGGGAATCCTACACTATGGAAAGAGGCTACGTGTGCCGAATTTTCTGGAATTGAAAGAGGAAATCCTGCATGAAGCAGATTCTTCGTGATACTCAGTGCACCCAGGCAGTACCAAGATATACAGGGATTTGAAACTGCTGTATTGGTGGCCGGGTATGAAGAAAAAGATTGCGGAATTTGCGGCTAAGTGTTTGAGTTGTCAGCAGATCAAAGCTGAACACCAAGCTCTAGTTGGAAAGTTGCATTCCTTAGCTATTCCAGAGTAGAAATGAGAACGTATAACCATGGATTTCATGGTTGGGTTGCCCAAAACGTTCCAAAATCACGATGCAGTGTGGGTGATCGTGGACAGGTTGACCAAATCTGCACATTTTCTGGCGATCAAACAGAACGATTCTCTGGATAAGCTGGCTGAAAAGCATGTGGTAGAAGTGGTGAGACTTCATGGAGTGCCAATTTCAATTGTTTTTGACCGAGATCCTCGGTTTATTTCACATTTCTAGGGTAGTTTGCAGGAAGCTATGGGTACGAGACTGAATTTTAGTACAGTTTTTCACCCCCAAACTGATGGACAGTCAGAAAGGACGATACAGACTCTAGAAGACATGATGAGAGCCTGTATTCTAGAGTTCAGAGGCAACTGTGATGAGTGTTTTCCATTGATAGAGTTTGCGTACAACAACAGTTATCATTCCAGCATCGGAATAGCCCGTACGAAGCTCTATATGGTAGAAAGTATAACAGTCCAGCATTTTAGGATGTTGAGGGCTTAAGAAAGATTGAAGGCCCAGAATTGGTGCAGTAGACAGTGGAGAAAGTTCAAGTCATTAAGAATGTATTAAGGCTGCCCAAGATCGTCAGAAGAGCTATATTGATAAACATCGACGGGAAATCACCTATGAGGTAGGTGAGAAGGTGTTTCTGAAGGTATCGCCCTGGCGAGGAGTTTTGAGATTTGGGAAGAGCGGGAAATTAAGTCTAGGTTTATTGTACCTTACGAAATTATCAAAAGGGTCAGACCTTTGGCTTATCAGCTCCAATTACCGGATGAACTTTCTAGATTACACAATGTGTTCCATCTGAGCATGTTAAGGCAGTACAAATCCAATCCGAGCCACATGATTAAGGAACCCGAAGTGGAAATCTCGGAGGATATGACTTATAAGGAGGAACCTGTGAAAATCCTCGATAAAATGGTTCGCAAACTGAGGAACAAAGAAATCCCAATGGCTAAGGTGAAATTGAGTTTCCATTCCCCGAAAGAAGCCACTTGGGAGGTCGAAGGGGAGATGCGCAGACGCTATCCTCATTTATTTCTAGATTCAGGTACGTTGTAAATTTTGGGGACGAAATTTCCTTGAGGGGGTAAATTTGTAACGCCCTAAATTTCCTATTTAATTAAAATATAAAAAATATATATATCAAAAAATGAGGGTAAAATTTTTGTGAAATTATTGTCGGAAATAAAGTGAGCGGGAAATGATCTTAGGCCGGAAGTGGGGATTTAGGAATGGGAGAAATAATTAGGAGGTTCGAGGAAGTAATGAAAGATCGAAATTCGGTTGGGGAGATTACGAGCCCAATACCAGCCAAACGAAATAAAAAACCCTAGTTTCTCCTTTCCTCCACCACACACACGTCCCTTTTCCCTCCACACTCTTCCTCCCTAACTCAAATCTTCACCACCATTATCTTTCCTCACGAAACCCTAGTGTTTGGGAGTTTCAAAATCAGTCAGTGATCTAATCCCTGTAAGCTTTCCTCATTTGTTCTTGACAATCTCGTAATTTTTCACTAACCCTAGTTTCCCGACCACATATCTCTTTCGTTTGAGCTCCGATTTGAGGAAATGATAACTCGTTGGAAAGCTTAACATGTATACTACCAAGTAGTTTGTGTTAATTCGTGGTTTAGGTGCCCAAAATCTTTGATAGAAAGGACACCCTGCAAAGTGACGAGTTTGAGTTTCCTTGACCGGAGTTCTTTTCTGTGTTTTGTCATTTGGGTAAGTTTCTTAGGAGTCCATTGATAATGTTTTAAGTATCAATTTAAATTGGGTTTTATTGGTGAGAGAGGTTGTAATGATGGTAGGAAGGTGGTTAAGGTTTTGGATGGGAGGAAAGTAAGAGTAAGAGCATTTAGTACGTGTTAGATGGTAAGGATCGTAAAACTATACCAAAATGAACTTGTGGAAAGCATTTGGGAATCATTAATGAGGGTTGGTGAAGAATTAAATGTAATGGTTAGGGAAGAAACATTAAATAGAGGAAAATAAGAAGGAAAGATAAAACAGAGTGAATATACTAAGGGAAACGTAAACATGCATATTGTAGAGCATTTTACTTAATTAGTATGATTTCATGAACGCTTAATTAATGTGAGACCATAATATTGATAATAGAAACTCCAAACCACGGTGAGAGAGGTTCCCAACCAAGCCGTAAGGCGTTTCTTCTGAGGTAAGTAACACGAGCGCAATATTTTTTCTTGAATGTGTCATGTACAGTTTGGCTGCTTGGTTGTTACTCAATAAGTATGTATGTTGCTTGCATGTTTAGTTTCATGCCATGTAATTGGAATGTAATTGATGCGTATGCTTGATATGATGTGAAAGCTGGACGGTTGTTTTATACTTATTTTTGTTGGTTTAATGAATTGTTGATGGTTTGTGATTGTTTGATAGTTGAGGGACATTTGATATGGAAAGCATGACATGGTTTGGTTAGAGTCATGCCATTGATGTTATATGTTAGTATGATTGTGAATTTTGGTATGGCATGAATGGTTTGATGAGAGCATAATTGTTCCATGGAATGTGCACATAACATTCATGAATTGGGCTCATAGGTGGGCAAAATAAATGACAAAGAGGGGCTCATAAGTGGGAAAGTGTCTATTGACACGAAAATGGATAAAGGGCTCATAAGTGGGCGAAAATGAGAGAGTGGTTATGGGCTCCTAGGGGAGCAAAACTTTCGATTAGTATATATCCCATACTACACCGGGCACGGTGGAAAAATACTCGGGACACGGTAGTGTGAACGAGGGTGCAAAAACTTATGGGCACATAAGTGTGCAATGTACATGGATCCAATAAATGATAACCTATACTCCCGGAAGACGAGGCCTATTTGCAAACGTCAAAATGGGGCACTAAGGTGCCAATAAAAATGAAATTAAAAAGGGATTAGGGGTGATCATGGTAGTAATGCATTGCATCTTAGCTGGCATGCATTCTCATTAACCACTTTGTATGTGATGTGCTCTTTTGTATCTTGGAGTGTATGTGCGTATGTGATCATGAATTAAATGTGGATCAAAGGAATTATGGATACATTCAAGATGCTAAGTGTGACCTATATGCTCTTGTAGCTTATGAATGTATGTTTGTCAATTAAACCTTAAATGATAAAAATTAAGGATGATATGGTATGCCTCCATGTTTGGGATGAGTGAGTGTAACTGCAAATTGTGCAATTTTGATGCCATGTTAGTAAAGATCATATGAAGTTGTCATATATATATATATATATATGTTAGTAAAATAACGTGGGTTGAATTTGTGGATTTAATGCTTAAGACTTATTTGAACTTGTTTGTAAAGTCCTTGCCAATTGTGATGTTTGATATAGTGTTTGATATGGTGAGGAATGGAACAAATTTGACTAAGTGTTGGTGGCACAACACCAGTCACGAACGTGACTGATCCCAGTCACGATCGTGACTGACATTCTGGTCTCTATTTGTGTTGACAAAAACCAGTCACGATCGTGACTGGCCTTCTGGCCAAACGTGGTTAGGGTTTGGCTAGGGTTTGCTGGGGTTTTCACCAGCCACGAACGTGATTGATACCATTCACAATGCCAAACGTGATTGTTTAGTTGATGAATTCCAAAATTGAACCACGTTCGTGATTATCACAATCACATTCGTGATTCAACCATGGAAACAAGCCATTCCTGCAACAGAAAGGCAACCATGTTCGTGACTCATGCCAGTCACGTTCAAGACTGCCATTCTGACCCACATATTGGTGAAAATTGAGGGAGTCACAAACATGGTTGGATCAACCACGAACGTGACTGTCCATCTGCCCAAGGCATAGTTGAATGGTTTGAGTCTAAATGTGTCCAAGAATGTTCATTTATGTTTCATATGCTATATGTTGATCATATGTTTGAGAATGTATTGGATTAAGTTTTCACAACATTGTATGAATAGTTGCATGTACCTTGTACGATTATATGCATGTATGTGTGAATGGTAAATGTTTTAGGAAGGTTGTCCATTTCGATAAGTGTTACTTACGGGGTTTCACAACTCACACATTTTATGTCTGCCTATTAGGCAGGGACTTGATGTGATTTTGGACGAGAAGGTGTGGACTCTTTTACTTGTTTTCGACTCGTACTTGAGGATAGAAGAACCAAGATGGGTGGTGCACTAGGGTTTGGTGTTATCACATAACATACAAGTCTTTGTATTGAATATTTGATAGTGCATACATGTATTTTGATGGGGTTATAATTGAAATGAGATCACTTAGGTTTCTTTTCTTTTATAACCATAACTATTTTGTACACCTTGAACATTTTTGGGATATTCCCTTCTCAAACATTGTATAGTTTTGTTTAAAAGTAATGGAATGCAAATTTTACAAAGGAACGAAAGTGGTAGTCGAATTTGAGGGTCACAGAAAGGGTTCACGCAACAAGAGGGAATTGATTACACCAAAATGTTTTCTCTTGTTGTATGTTTTACGTCTATTAGAATGATTTTGGCTTTAGTGGTTGGCTTGGATTTAGAATTACACCAAATGTATGTTAAGACTGTGTTCCTCAACGGTGAGTTAGAGGGAGAAATCTATACGGTTCGACTAGAGGGTTTCATTGTTCAGGGGAGTGAACATAAGGTTTGTAAATTGATGAAATCAATTTATGGACTCAAACAATCTTCTAGACAGTGGTGTTTTAATTTCCACAAGGCGATTATCTCTTTCAAATTCAAGGTCATTGATGAGGACACGTGTTTCTACATTAAGCGTGGACATAGAAACAAATTTTTCATTTTGACTTTATACGTAGGCGATATATTGTTGGCAAGTAATGACATTTTGTTTCTTAATGAGGTGAAGACTTGGTTGTCTTCTATTTTTGAAACGAAATATTGAGGGGAAGCTCATTATATTATTGGGATTAAGATCACAAGAGATCGGTCCAAGAAGTTGTTGACTCTCTCGCAAGAGACGTACATCAACAAGGTTCTTAAACGATTCCATATGAGTAATTATAAACCTATTTTGACCCCGATTGCACAAGGTGATTATGTTGATGCTAGTATGGAACCAAAGAGTTCATGGAAAGTAGAGAACATGAGGAAAGTTCCTTATAAGAGTGCATTAGGTAGTATTATGTATGTTATGTTATGCACGATGCCTGATATTGCATTTGCGATTGGATGTGTAAGTAGATATCAATATAATCCAGGTTTTAGACATTGGGAAGCAATTAAAAGGATCTTAAGGTGTATGAGGGGAACCTCAAGTTATGCATTATGTTATCAAGGAATGGACTTGCAGTTACATGGTTACACGGATACAGATCATGGGAAAGATAAAGACGGTAGAAAGTCTATGTCTGGTTATCTATTCACGCTCGGTAGTAGGGCAATTTCTTGGTGTAGCAAGAAACATGCATGTGTTACTTTGTCGATAATGGAAGCTGAGTATGTAGCATCTTGTGCAGCAGCACAAGAAGCTGTTTGGCTGAACCATTTGGTTTTTGTATCAATGGATAAAACAGTCACGATTTTTTCTGATAGCACTGCATCGATAGCTTATTCCAAGAATCTGAAGTATCACGAAGAGAGTAAGCACATCGATGTCAAGTATCATTTTGTGAAAGAAAAAGTTGCACAAGGAGAAATAAGTTTATTTCATGTTCCTTCGAATGACATGATAGCTGATTCATTGACCAAACCAATAGCACCCGAGATTTATGGACAACATGTATGTGTTATGGGATTGCGCGAATTATAGTTGTAATATAATATTTTGAATGATGATGTCCATATGTTTTGACAAGAAAGAAGTGTTTTATCAAATGATTAGTTGTTGTTTATATTCAAAATATGGTGTTTGAGCAATACGAAGAAGATTATCGTAATCTTCTTAAGCATGTTGACAGAAGTAGCCTTCTCTCATAGGCGTGTTACTTGGGTTCTATCTTTGTGAATAGAATGTCAAGATTAGGTAGTTATTGGACATACAATAACCAATACCGCTTAGAAATCGTATATTTAAATACGTCACTTTTGGGTCAAATGAGTTTATAAATTAGAATTTATAAATGCAAATACTATAGAAAAAGTAGTATTTAAGTTCTGTCTGAGACTAAAGGCATAGTCCTATAAAAGGCTAATTGTGGACTAAGTGAAGGTGTTAAGTACACTGAAGACCGAAGCTTCTGTGTGATGTAAAATTAAATATTCGTTCATTAGTTGAGAATTCATCTAGTATTATTGAGTATAGTTTGTTAATCGACTTGGGATGGAAAAGTTTGAACTAAAATTGATCTCAATTTTCCTTATGTGAGACCCAATAACAGTCAAGCGGATTTCTACAAGTAGCCTTCTTACTTGGATATTATTGTGAAGCATAAGTCATGATATTTGATTTGATAAGTTGTACAAATAGGCTGAGTTAACTTTTTGGTTAAGTATTATGGCATGTGGTGGATCATTAGTAAATAAGGAAGATTATTTCTGAAGGTATCACTCGAGTTCATAAGATAAGGATCCGAATGACAATTTCTTGGTCAAAATTGTGATTAGTCTTATGAAAAGTTTTCGTGAGATCAAAATAAGTCGAAAGCAGTGATATTAGGAAAGTAATCTAGAGGACAAATCACGTTTAGCCAAAAATAGAAAATGGTGAATGTTTTTCTATTATAGTTGAGCTACTTAACCGCCACATCGAAACAGAACTAGATGATCCCTTAGATAGAGAGATTTAAAAACCTCGCAATCGTCATGTGCGAGTAGGAGATGAAAGAATAATTTAGTCCGCTCATGACGTTCGGGTCATTAAATATATATAATTAAGTTTCGGCACTTAATTATTGGTTATTTGGTGTAAGGATTACATTAGAAACATTTTATGTTTAGGGACTCAAATGTAATTTGACCCAGAAGGTATCAAATCACCAAGAGGCACCTAGAACACTATAAATAAGAGTTCTCCTCCCTCATTTCAAGGCTTGCCATTCTGTTTTCTCGTAGAGAGAAAATAAAAAATTTTCTCTCTCTCAGTTTTTTGTTGATCGAATTATTTTCGACGTGGTTTTTGGGGCAAAACTCCGTCCGATTCTCGACGTGCAAATGCCTATTGAACCGAAATACTCTCAACGTGGCTACGATTCACTTCCGCTGTATTATAAATGGATTTCCAGGTTTGCCGATTTTTCGTTTAATTTTCGCATTAATTATTAGTTAACTAACATAATATAATGTGTTATTATATAAAACTTCATTGGTATCAGAGCTAAAATTGATTTAGACGTATAGAAAAATATTTCACATGTTGAGAGTGATCGTGGTAATTTTTTTGTAATTTTTTGGATTGAAAAACGGATAAATTTAATCGTAAAGTTTAGAGAAACACGAATCTGAAAAATAAAAGTCAAAATTTGGTAATTTTGACCACACCAATGGACTCAGAGGGCTGAAAACATGAAGAATATGAATTTTCAAGTTCAAATCAGTGCCAGAAGGCAGCGTGTGTTGTTGATTGGCCACGCGACTGAGCATCACGTGGCACTTGTTCAGTTGAATCAAACGACCAAAAGCGCTTGTCGTTTGGTGAAACAGCGCGTCATTCCAGCGTAACCTCCCAACCGTTTGCGGTTGAATCAAAAGGACATGTCGTTTGGAAATGTAACGGTCTGTCGTATTAACCACCACAAAATCAGATTTCTTGTGGGAATTTTAGAATAAAAATTCGAAAATTCTCTCTCAGGTGGATCGGAATTTTCAGTGTAGGATCGGGTGCAAACATTGCTCGTATCTCGACGTTTATATGCCTGTGGATACGGGCGTACCCTCAACGAGGTATCTTGTTCCTTCCGCTGCGCTGAACGGAGTTCCAGATTTGAGTCTTTGCTCGTTTTATTTACCGCTTTAATTAATTATGTGTTAGTTAATGTAGTTATATATATATATTTGTTATGTATATTCGTTTTCTTTCAATTGGGATGGCCATCATACAACTTTTTGTGATAAAATTAATATTTATAATTTATAATAAATGTAAAAGAAATATATAGTTTATGAATAGAAAATCACATTTCAAAAAGATGGAGCTGCCGAAGAAAAACAAATTTTGTATCTTTTCAGCAGGGTGATAACAAGATATTAATTTTATAATCCGATAGATTAAAGAGCGAGAGCGGAACAGAAAAATACTATAGAGCGGAGAAACAATAATTCAACCCCAATCAACACATTGTCATTCCAAATGAATGTTGTAAACAAAGTAAATCATTTTAGCAGCGATCACTTTATTTATTCCAATTACGTGGATGAAAATCTGAAGTTTCTCTTCTTTACTCGCTCGACAAAACAATCATATATGACTCGTCAACTCAAATCCTTCTCGCTTAAGCTTTCATCAAAAACAATTTTATGAGTGGTTAACATAAGGTATTTACAATGGTTGAGCTTCTAATTAGACACAACTACTCTAATTATACACTTCTTGGATTCGTGGGGCAATTTATCAAAATAGCCAACAAATAAAATAAAATTATCATAGTATTTTCAATTAAACCTTAATTCTCATCTTATGGTTGTTTTGAAAATATTTTTCTTTTTAGTGTTTTTTAAGATGTGACGACATTATGTCATTAAGTGTGGTATAATGTCATTTCATGTAATTTTTAATTAAATTTAATTGTAAGTAATCATAAAGGTTATGATTTAAAATAATAGAAAAAAGATGAAATTAATAATTGATATAATATTTTCATGATAGATTTAATAATGTTATAATGATTGAAATCAAAGATTGTAGAATAATTTAATCATAATGAAGTAAATTAGATAAATTTTTTATATGTATAATTATTTAATTGAACTAAATTTTTAAATAACATTAAATTTAATTAATGAATAACATTAAATAAATTTTTTTATATATATAACATTAGATGTATAACATTAGATAAATTTTTATATGTATAATATTGCTTTTAGTTGTAAAGGGTCACCAGGAGAAGAGGAGGAAAGTTCGTTGTAAAATGAAGACTTCTGCTATTCATTCTTATTTGAGATATTTCGCTTTTGGTGCTTGGAATTTACATGTATCTCTCTCTTAGTCCTTACTGCTTTCAAATTTGCCGTAGATTTGTACGTGCGTAAAAATGAATCTGAGTGTTTGATTTTATTTAATAACAAACAATTTCAATTTTATATAATTTGTACAGTTTTATCATTATTATATATATGGAAAGCTGAAGAGTGAAATTATTAGCGTTCTGCAATCTCCAACTAAACATATCGCTGGTTCACGAGACTTTTATTATAAGTCTACTCTTGATACATGTAAGCCTTAAAAAGTAAAATTAAAACTATATAAATTCCATAACTTCGTTATGCAGCTTCTATACTTCATTGGGACGTTGCCTTCGTACAACTTTTTGTGAGGCTTTAGAAGAAGAAGAAGAAGAAGATAGATGTAAAATAGAGAAAACATTCATTCAGTGACTAAATGATTCTCAAGATTTGATAATACAAGTAGGGACATAGTAAAGAAGACATTATTAAGAAACAATGTGAGGTAAAAAGACGGTATTATAAAAGTAGACACGGCACCATCATCGTGTGGATTTTATTGTAAATCTCATGGGAAACATACATAAAAACTTAACATAATGGTTGCGGGTTCGTGAGGGATACAGTGGTTCCATCATTCTTCATGCAAATCAGTAGTGAATTCAACAAGAGTGATCTATGAATTATACCTGCTCGACTAGTTTCTTCCTCACATGTCTGTGCTAATTGGGATTTCGAAATAACTGCTCTGCAAGTGCTGGAAAATGTTAAACAAGTAAAAAATAAGAGTTATACCTATGAATAACTATCACAAGTACTGGTGTAGACAAAAACACAAACAGTTAACTTGCACAACTATGAAACCGTTGAGAAAAATCCAGATTGTTGGTAACAAAAGCAAATTTAAGACAGGAAAAAAGAGTTAAAATACATGATTATGATGAAAGGAGTGTGAAGGTTTATATTGAGTTTAATTAAATCAAAACCTTTCAGAAAGTGTCCCTCATGTTCTAAATGTGAAAGTTCATGGACCAGTGCATATGTGTATGAATTCATGAACAATACAGGATGCGGACAATCTAATGCAAAATAAATTAACTTGAATTCATATCATTATAAATCACTTTATATTATTCTACTTATTAAATGTGAAATGCATTTTCAACGCTAAAATTGCATCATTCACATCTGGTATTTCACCACTAACCTTGGGTGAATGCAAGGATGACAAATAAAAAACTTATACATGTGAGAATTTGATTTGACTCAATTCGAGTGAGACAGGTTTTTCAATGCTTGATGAGAAACGAAAGAATTCGAAATTAAAAATGACAGGATGAGACAAGATTAGTATTTAATATTTGCATCATTCTCCACCCCGAATCTACTTACTATATAAAAATATATAAATAATATTATATATATAACTTAATATAAAATATTTCATATATTTTTTATGTTTTATTATAAAACCAATTTTGAATTAGATATTGATTATATTACGAGCTATAACAATTACAAAATAAATATTTATTTTATGAATTAAAAAAAAACACATCTCAAAGAGTTGGGGCGGTGCGAAGCAAAAACAAATTTTATATATTTTTAGTGAGATGAAATCGAGATATTAATTTTATAACACAATAAATTAAGAAATGGGAGTGAGACAAAAAAGTATTATGAAATTGAAAAACCATAATCCAACTCCAATGTGAACTGCATCTATCCCCATTCTCATTAGGGTACCTCCAACACACACCAAAATACTATTATGAAATTGAAAAACCATACTCCAAATCAATATATAATTAATAATTTAATTTTTAAATAATTTAATATAATAAATAAATAATAATGAAATAAAATTGAAAAATTATTTTAATTTAAATATAATAATTATAACAATTAAATAATAAATAATTAATTTTTTAAAAAGATGAGCAAAATAATTTAACATAATAACAATTTTAATTAATAGTGCAACAAACATCGATACATTAATTTAAGTAGAACAATACGTTTAAAAATATTGTTATGTAATAATTTTTTATTGATATTTAAATGGTACTTTATATGTAAAATAATTATATTGATTGCTTTATTGCTAAATTTAATTAAAAAATAAATTATATATGAATATGTTTGGAACATTCTTTTTAGTGATAGAAATAGAGTAAAGTCGGTTGAAGTGAAATAGAGTAAACATTGTAGCAGGTGAATGTTGTAAACAAAGTAAATCATTTTAAGTCACGTTGAGATCAAAACAATTTTATTTAACACAAGGTATTTACAATGGTTGAGCTTCTAAAACCAACATTTAGTGACTATGCTGGGAAAAGGACATAAGTGTCATATTAAAGTTTGATTGTTCTTTTTTTCTCATACCAAATGAAGCATATTCCTTAATTACCACCTTTTGAAACTCATTCTAAAAAATGACCACCTGTATAATAGAAAAATCTTCACAAATCATTCTACTTCTCATTTTTCTCCTCTCCTTTTTCTTTCTTGTTCTCCACTTCTTCCACCTCTTTCTTCCTCTTTTCAATCTTTTATAGCATATGTTTGTTACTGATTACTTCATTCCTCTTTGTTTCTTTTTATGTTATGCTTCCCTTCTTTTTTGTTGAATGTTTCCATTTGTTTCACTTGGAATCTTGTTTGGCTTTTTGAAGGTTTTGTTTCGTCTCCTCCAACTCAGCAGTCACATTTCCTTTCTTGTATGAATCTCCTTCTTGCTGCCCTTTTTCAGACGCTCCAATCTGCATCTGATCATATAAAAAAAATAAAGCATCACATGGAAAAGCTCTTCGATCAAGAAAACTAAAATTTACACACAAGAAATTTTCAGAATTGAAGAAGCTCAAAAAAAGAAACTTCCCCAGCCAAAACCTTTTTCTCCGAATAACGTGACAGCTTCTTTAACGGACCGAAACGGGGCCTAGTATCAATCTCTG
>CANYCX010814755.1:0-16022 GCA_948193385.1 Breynia disticha f. nivosa
TCACTTTGTGAGGGTGCCTTCTAACATCTATTTTAAGCACCTAAATCACAATTTAACACAAAAAATGATCACTACTATGTAGTACACATGTTAGGCTTTCCAACGAGCCATGATTTGCTCACATTGGAGCTAAAATGATAGAGCTATGATGTCACAAAGTTAGGGTTAGAATGAAAAACGGGATTCAACAAAGACTTCACAAGAAATCTTACCAATTGTTGCTCACAAACTGATTCTGGAACTCTCGAACTCTAAGGTTCCATGAGAACCAATGATAGCTAGGGTTTTTTAACTTTGGAGGGAGAGTGGTGGAGGAAATAACGTGTAGGTCGTGGTGGACGAGAATGAGAGCTAGGGTTATATATTAGTGTTCGGAATTGGACGATTTTGCCCTTTTTTCCTCTTACTCAATACTCTCTTTCCGCTCGACTCACAAACTCGATTATTATTTCCTCTAGATTAATTATTTTTTCTATTTAATTCTCATATCCTTCCACCGAATTATTATTTTAAATAATTCTCAAAAAATTTATTCGTAGTTTCCTACGTATTTTAATTTAAATTCAAATTAAACGAGAAATTGAGGGCATTACATCAAGAGCACGAAAAAGCAACCAAGAATCAACATAAAACCATATAATTGGTTTACAAAATGTTAACATAAAAATCGAAACTTGAGAAGAAAAACATTACCTTTCTTGTTTTTCTTTGCAAACTGTGGGGTTAGGGAAACACCAAGTAACTACCACTTTGGAATACGCTGAAGTGACCTTTTTGACACAAAGAGCGAATCCCAAATGTGATTCCTCTGTTCTTATCAAATCAGATGAGTTTTCTTGTGAGGAATGAGGCACACGATGATCACCACTGATGATCAGCGCTAAATCGCGCTTCTCTCGCCTTGGAAGTGCTGGTGAGGGACAACTAGTAGTGTGTTAAAGACTAAGGTTTTTTTAGCTTTTTAAATGTCATTTAAAATACTGAACAATCCTAATTGTATTAGGACTTTGTTGAGGCTTTTAAAATTTAAAATCCTCTTTAAAAATCTCCCTTAATGTCGTGTATATAATGTAGACAATTAAGAGATTTTGTTCTTTCAATTATCCTACATTAATCATGTCTTAATTTAAGACATGCCTCCTAAATTTTCTCTCTCGTTATTTCTTACAGATTTTACTCAAGAAATCATATTTAATAAACAATCTTTTTCTTAAATTCATGTAAGAAATATTATTTCTCATCCATCTTGGGTCCAATTACCAAAATTGGCCCAAATGCCTAATATGGCCCAATAGTCGAATCTTGACCTAAGGTGAAAAACTAAAAATACCCTTTTAGGTTTTCTAACATCTATGTGCGATTTGTAGGACTATTTAATAAAGGCAATGAGTTTAATAACTCATAAATCATAGGCAGTCTCTAATAAGACACTATGATCACCCTAAATTAAATAGCTGACGAGCGGTGTCAACAACCCTACTACAATTAAAATGAATCCTTTGACTTCGATATCTAGATTAGCATAAGGCATGTTGCTAACACGTTTATTTAGCGCTTAGTCATTTTTCCTGATCTATATTACAAAATTGATAAGTTCGAATAAATAACTTAATAATTTCATTCGGGTGCAGCTACACTCTTCCCAATCTTGTCTATCAAGCGACCAGTGATATCATCTCTCATAGAGAGGGTCAACCTTTCACTTCACTCCTACTCTTACTTATGATTCATAGCATACCCAATCATACCCATACTTGTCAACCTTTTACAGCCACGTTAGGCGTATGTCAAAGTACACTCTTCCCAATACATTGTTTGTAACTTTTATTATTCTATAATAAAATTATGAGGAATTATTTTATCACTTCATGTATTGACCTATGGTATGTGTTTGATAAGATTATCCGAGAATGTTATGAGATTAACATTCTAAATATCCCTAGTCACTTATTTCTATGGGAATAATAATGAATTAAGACTAGTATGTACTTTGGAGGTGATCATGTTCTACGGGTCACAGATATTTGGGATATCTAACAAAGTGCATAGATACAATGTAGGGCTTTGTATTTGGAGAGCTATCAATATTTCTAATGTCAAATATCTATCCTTAGACTGAAAATTACTATGTCTTTTATTGTGATTTTTAGTGTACTTTGACATACCCCTAACGTGACCATAAAAGGTTGACAAGTATGGGTATGATTGGGTATGCTAAGAATTACAAGTAAAAGCATGAGTGAAGTGAAGGGATTGACACTCTCATGAAAATGAGAGAAGATATCACGGGCAATTGATAGACAAGATTGGGAAGAGTGTGGCCGCACCTAAATGGAATAATTCGGTCATTCATTTGAACTTATCAATTTTGTCATAGAGATTAAGAAAGTGATTTATTGCTAAATAAGGGTGTTTGGGACATGCCTTATACTAATCATGAGATCAAAGGTTAAGGAATAAATTTGATTTGTAGTAGGGCTGTTGACACTGCTCTTCTATTTAATTTTTTATAATCATAGTGTCTTACTAGAGACTGCCTATGATTTATGAATTATTAAATTTATTACTTTAATAAAATGGTCCTACAGATTGCACATGGATAATGAAAAAACCAAAAAAAGTATTTTCAGAATTTCACCTTAGATCAAAGTTCATATGTCGGGCCAGATCGGGCATTTAGGCCAAATATGGATGAAATGTAATTTATCATTTCTTACATAATTTGAAAATGGAGATTATTAATAAAATATGATGTCTCAAATTAAAATAAGTAAGAGGATAAAGTGGAGAAAAGTAAGGAAGCCTTGTCTTAAATTAAGACAAGAAAAATGTAAGATGAAATAAAAGAAATTATCTTTTATTTTCTTAAATGTATACACATAAATAGGAGGGTTTTAAAATGAATTTGTTTTTAATTAAACACTTAGCAGAGTTGTATTAGGATTATGGGTTCGGAATTTTTATTAAATCAAACTCTTTTTTTTTTAAAGAAACCTAACCCTAGTCTTTTTATCAACATTAGTCGCCACTCTCCCTCTCCCCCATTGCCATGACCCTTTTCACAAAATCAAGTAGGTGATTATTTAGTTTTTCTCCAAGAAGAATGACACTTTGAGGGGATGATCATATATTTTGATCACCATGGTGCCTTTAGGTCAATGGAAACTTCATCTGTTTGACAAAAGAAAGGTGAACTAAAAATTCCCTTATGCTAGTACACTGTTTTGCTAATCCGTGTGTTATTTTCTAGAGGAATCACGTGTGGGATTCTCTAAGGGTGTCACAAAGGTCGTCTTGGAGTATTTCAAGATTGTAGTCACTTATTTCTGCCCATACACCATACAACCAGGAAAGGAGAAACAACAATGTAAGATTTTTCGTTTAAAGATTTTGTTTTTATGATAGCTAGTTATCATCCATTGATCAATATGTTATTATTTTGATTTTTTATGAGGATCTTGGGTGTCTTTCTTGTGTTTCTGTGTGTATTTTCCACTGCCATAGTTTTTAGAACACGTTAGAAACTCAACACTCAGTAAATAAAAATAGCAAGCAAAAACAATGAAATAAAAGGAAGAAACAAACAAAAAATTAAAATCAAACGAAACATAAAAAAATAAGCAAATGAAAATAGGAATAAAAAAATGATGTAGAAAAGTAAACAAACTTGTTCCACTAATATCAAACATCAAACACTACAGTAAAAATAACTAAATTCCTTGACAACAACACTAAAACTTGTTGCGTCCTAAATCTAGCTGACAAACTAATGTGCAAGTATACATAATCAAGTAATAAAGGGGAGTAAAACTTTACCCAAATATCAAACCCTAGGGAAATTAGCTAAGCTATGTTCGTTCTCATTACTTATCAAGATTCTAGTTAAATTGATAGTTGATTTTAATTAACCTTCAACTATGCAAATTTTTAAAGACAACGAATCTAAAAAAATGAGTAAATAAAGTGTAGTTAAACATAATAAAGCAGTAAAACTAACAATGCATAATCGAAAGCAAATTAAAACAGGAGCAATTGACCAAACATTACCTCAAGCATTAAAAGTAAATTAAACTTGCAATTTAATTAACTTAAAGCATAAAAAACAAGACTCAAACATAAATTCAACATTCAAAAGTAAAAACTCAATCTCTAAAACTAATCTAATCACCATGAAAAGCATTAAAACATAAATAAATTTAATGGCCCAAAAAATATAACTTAAATTAGCAAAAATGTGAAAACAGTGGCTGAGAAAGGTCTGGGGAATGACCTAGGTAGACCGTTCCCTAAACTGTTTCCACTGTTGACAGAAAGTTAATCTCGCGCTGAGTAAAGACGAAATGGCTACTCAAACGGTTTGGGTAAACCGTTGGAAAAACTGTTCAAAAAACCGTTCGACCTGGCAAGATTTTAAAACCTGACGTGTATTTATAAGGAAAGAAACAAAGAAGTGTCATTTATGAATCTAGCCAACACACACAATAGACACCCTCTCAACCCTGAAGAAACACTTCCAAACCATCCCAAAAAACAAATCTTTGCCCCTCATACCTAGATATTCATAACTCTATGAAGGAACAACGATCTATATAGATCCAATGAGGTAAGCTGAAGTACGGTAAACCTCTAACCCTAGATAAAATTAATGAGTAATAGAATGAGATTTTGTGTGGGTTATGTGGGTTTTTATATAGAACCTTAAATGTGGAAACATTTAGCATGATATTGTGCAATTGATAGGGGATTTAAGATTATAGGGTTTGGGTAATTTGGGGATTTTTGATGAATAAGACTAAGAATGCAAAATTGAAGGCAAATACGTATTTAATAAGGGAAATGTGACTTAATTTGTATAGGAGGTAGCATTCAAAACCTAGAGTGGAGTTGAGCAAAGTGTCTTAAGAATGGACTTGATGTGTGGATGTGACTTGTTTTGATGGATTGACTGTGGTGGGTGATGTGATAATAATGTCATTGTGCTATGAAGTGATATGAAATGAACTTAAGCATAACAAGTGTAATTGGCTCAATGGGTGTATTAGTTGGATTATTAAATGAATGATGTGTGTGGATAAGTTGTAATTTGTGTTTGATGTTGTATGGAATCTTGTATCATAAAACACAAATTGGTAAAGGATGAGATGATGAGTGTTATGTATCTTTGAAGGAAAATGTGTGAAATGTTCTTAAGTTGTAATTTGATAAAGGAATTGGAAATGCTTGCATTACATTTATGAATGGACATAAGCCATGATCTTGTATATTTGAAAATGAGAGTGGAAATGCTTGTGTTAATTTATTCATGTCATATGGCCCAAAAGAGTGAGAGCTCTAAATATATAAGAAGGATTGGCCCAAAAGAGCGAAAGCTCTAAATATATTAAGGGCAATGGCCCAACAGAGCGAAAGCTCTAAATATATTAGGGGATTGACCCAATTAGCAGGAGCTCAAAGTATATATAAGGGGGATTTTCCAAAAATTGAGGAGAGAGAGATCTCTCATGTAAACAAGAAACACCTCAGGACATGGATTCGTATGATTTGCATTAACATTCATGAGTGCATACATTCATATTTAGCATTTGTATAGTTACGATTATCGAAATGGATTGAATGCGTGAACATATATGTTTGGATTGATGTTGAATAAATTGGTGGAGTTGTGTATTGATATCATTTATGGATTGTGGTTGTTGTGTCAATTCAGTATGGAAATGCTTGTGGATTGTGATGAGATTAAGGTTAAATATGGTGTATGTGAGGATGCCTTTGTTTGCTTTGGTTGGAGTGAGATGCCTATGTCTTGAGTTTGATTTGGGTGAAATGTTATGTGTTGTGTTATACTATTTCAGGACACAGCAGGTCAAAAAGGGTTGGGAAATGGGCTAAGCAAACCATTTCCCAAGCCGTTTCACAAACAGGGAATTCTAGGGAGGTAGGAACGGTCTCTGGAATAGTTTATGTAAGCCGTTCTCCAAAACATTTCACACCCAGAGAAGCTCAGAAGGGTCAAAATGGGTTCGGGTACGGTTTACTGTAAACTGTTTCGCAAACCGTTTCGCCTCTAGGGAATGCCAAGAAGGGAGAATAGCCTATTGAACGGTTTACATAAACCCTTTTACAGACCGTCCCTGCCAACAAGACAATGATTAATGGGATATTTAAAGATGAGAAATGGAATGAATATCTGACGTAATACTTGGAAGTTAGGAGCAAATTAAGAATGAATTATTCCTTACCTTGGATAACATACTAAAGCTTATTGAAGTAGATAATAACTAGGATAATTCCTTATCCTTAGTACATAAAACACCTAAAGCATTTTACCAACGAGTACTTAGGTATTAACTACCTTGGTAAGTGTTGTAGGTGTACTTACTGGGTAATTAATTACTCACGTGCATGTGTGTTTGTGGTGATTGTGAAGAGAGAAAGTAGACTGAGGTTGAGAATTTCTTTTTGTGGTGCACGAAAGGTGATACTTAGTCTTTTAGATCGGATCCTTAACATTGTTTTTGGGGTTTTCTTGATTTACCCACTTTTGTACATCTACACAAACGATAGTATAAAAATGATTTACATATCATGATTTATAATTCATTCATCATGATTTCGCATTTACTTTACATTTTGTATATGACCGAACTGGCTCAACTCTTTAAAATCAAATATATATATTTCCTCTCCTTCGAATTGTTTAATTTTTTTAAAAATGTTGCCAAAATTGTGTTATTTATTATTCTAAAATGAGCTTCATAAATGTGGGCGTGTAATCTCCATCAAAATAAAAACCCAATACTGAAGAATTGTAAATGATAACATAAATTGGAAATGTAAGGGAAACAGTGAGAAAACAAAAGGGAAACCAAGGTAACACAAAGAACTTTAATCCAAAATACTCTTAGTGTCATCTAATCGAGCATCAAATCGAAAACCTGCAATATAACATTAAATAAAAGTCAAAAATCAAAATAAAATGTGAATCAAAGAATGAAATATAAAAAAAGAGAAATCGTAAAGAGAAACCTAAACCAAATGATCTAGACTATGGGAAAACAACAAAATATATCTTAAACTATTATTCTCAAACTCTAGGCTCTAATCTATTATACTCTCCTCTATCTGCTGTGTTCTATTTTATATCATGTTATATCTTGAAACCCTCAAAAAAATCTCTTTATATGAAATGCATTATTTTGATCCTCAACAGGGGCTTTTTGATTTCCACACAAGTCGTGCTCCCTACTTTCATTAAATAGCATGGTGGCTGTACAGCCAGACACACCTCGTGCTGAAATCACTAAAACCCATTTTAGTGAACACAGGCTCTGTATTGTGCGTAAATGCTGAGCACATTGGGCGTGCTCTCACCGAGTAAGCCGCACGTGAAAATTAGGACATATATTCTGTGCAACACGGGCCAAGATTTAACTTAAACAATAGTCAATAAAATTATCGAAATAAGAATCAATTTCATGTGAAAAGTGTCGATAATTTATAAAGATATAATCTATTCTGCATGAAATATAACATTTAAAATTATATATGATTTATCCATTAAATGCTTTTTTAAATGCGATATTTAGGGAACTTTGGCTAAATGCACTCATAATATATAGTTAAAGGTGTGAAAATATCCTGATTTTATGCGCGCATCACTTCACAACCATTTTAAATCATATTGAATGCTTTTATAGATGATACTGAACAAGTAGGCACCAATTTTCTTTCCCAACAAAATATTACTCTGGTTTGTTCTTCTGGTTTGGTGACTAATTCTTTTGCAAAGCAGTCTACTTTGGCTCAATGTTGGGCTAGCCAATGCATTCCTAATATAATATGAAATTCATTTAATTTTAGTTGGATTAGATCTAATAGAAACTCTAAAATGTGAATCTTTATTATACAATTCTTATATATCGTATGTACCCATATTATTTCACCCAAAGGAGTATGGACTCCTAGGATTTTTGTTAATGGTTTAGGTTTTACTTTCAGTGTATGTAGCATTCTAGATGTTATTAATGAATTTGTAAAACCTAGATCCATTAGGGCATAAAAACCAATAACAGATAAATTTAACTCTCCAATGAAAACCTTTAGAGCATTGAAAGCTTCTTACCTGGACATTGCAAACACTCTAATATGTCCCAGTGGTTGAGTCCCTAAAGGTTCTTTATCTCTGCAAAATGATGAACTTGATATCACTCCTTTGCTTTTACCTCCAATAACACTGGCTGTAGATGTCATTGGACCACTACTCTGTGCTACAAGTTGCATTCTAGAAACACATTCTTCTGCTTCCCCTATGTTAAATCTCTCTGGAAAATTCTCAAAGAAATGTCCTAGCTGACTACAATAATGACATTCCCCTAACATTGTTCTACATTCTCCCATATGCCTTCTTTGATAGTGCAGACAAATATGTATGATAATTTTTGCAATTAGAGCTTCACTTCTCTATCCTCCCTTAACCGCTTTATATTCATCTTTCATAAGACATCTAAGATGAAAGAGGTCAAGGTCTAGGTTCTGTATAACCTCTATATCCATTATGGGTCAAAGTCAATTCAGGTCTCTTTCCAAATCTGCTAGATTCCTTTAGATATACTTCTATCTTCATTTTCCTCCCATATCATGATCTTTTAGGAGCCCCTCGAGTCTTAGTAAAACATCATAAACTTATTATAATGTTAATCATATATTAATTTGTCAATTAAATTTATAATATGCAAATATAAAAAATTATCACTTTCAATCGTACTTTTTGTCAACTATATAAATCATATGATCATACTTTGTCAAACATTTCTCTAACTTATATAACAATTTACAACTCGATATAATATATAATCGAAACACAAATCGTGCTACTCAACTCACCCATGGGCTCAGCCTTGTGTTGATCTAATACGCCCTCTATTTCGTATAACACAAAGCCTGTAAAAATTAAGTATGTCTTGTATATATCCACAGCAACCTGAAATATGCTCAATATCAACCTAATTAAAATCATGTAAATCAATCATAATCAATAATATAATCTCTCACACGTATATATCCTCATGCACCTCAACCTATACTATCATCCATAAGACAACAACAACACTCATATATATATCAACTCAACATCAAACGTCTCAAATAAACTTGTATCACTCAGAATAACCAAAATCATATCCAAATATACACACAACATGCAAATGTCAAACATGCAGACCCTTAGATCGCATCTAGTGAAGAGAGAGAAAGTTCGGAAGTAGTAGCCGACCCACCTATAAACGTCTCGTAACTATCTCAATTGGTTACCTAATCCTGGAAACAAAATTTACGATCGCAGTTGGTGAGTTGCGAGCTCAATCAGTAATCATTTAATCTTTAAAAGTAAAACTAACCAAATTTCATAAGCATTTATAAATCAAATCTATCATATTATTTATCTTTTTTTAGAATCATATAGTCTATATTGACACATAATTGTTCATAATAAGTACAAAACATATCATAAATTTATGCATATTCCTGTATCCAATTATACCTAAGTTTCGTCGCCTAACTCCTATCTCCTTATGATTGATCATACCATATATAATAAACACCACCAAATCCATCACTGCCATATCATCTTCACCAATCATATCATATCCACCAATCATAATCAACTATAGAACATACATATAAAAAACGTTCACATACCTATTTTCATTTTCTTTTTATCATTTTTGTATACCTGTTCATATATTTTCCACATATCCATATACATTTTCATTTATATCATATATTCACATAATCCAAAATTAACATTTAAATTCATATCCATATTAATATATCAAACTGCAATACTAAATAGTGAGTTAGATTACTCACCCAAAGATCCGTTATATTTGGAACTCCTCTGGTTCCCATCCTATCCTCCTAATCCAATTGACTTCCTATATCACCATATAAAAAATTCTATATGTAAAAATTAATCAAACCATATACTCATATTGATAATCCTATACTATTCCTGACCCCTTTTCTCTGTAGATTTCCTATACTAATTATACGAATCAATCCTTGGCTCCATTCCACGATCAACTTGATATGTTATACTCAATTCTAATCTCAGACTATCTATCTCTCTTTTCCTCCATCTCTCTTTTCCTAGATTCTCTGTTTTTCCTTCCTTTCGCTTTCTGTTTTCTACTTGAAAGTACTTTATACATCCACTTGAGGATCAGCATGACCATGCTACTACCAACACACTCTGTGCATATTAATTTCTCCATGTCCTACTTTAATTTCCAATGTTTCTAAATTTTCAGAAACTCAGCACTGCCTGTGCTGATACTAGCACGACCATGTCAGCATAAAATCTCATTTTTCTCCTCATTTGTAGCATGATCGTGCTCATAAACTTTCCCAGGAGCACACCCCTCGTGTTTCCATCATGCCAACCGTGTCGATCTTTTGTTTTCTTTTTTATTTCACTTCAAAACTTCATTTATTTGTAACCCTAACCCATATGGCTCTTAACTTGTTCAATATATGATTTAACTTACATTTTATCTCTTATATTTGTTAAATTCACTAATCACTTCTTAGTCATGTTAATCATTTTACTTATTTTACATAACTATAGTTTAAGAGGGGAATGTTACATTTACCGCTACATCTCTCAAATCCACATAATTTCTCATTTCTATTTCGTTAATTTGCCTTCGAATTTCATTACTCAATCCATCTTCAAATCTTCTATATTTTTCTTTCTAAGCAGGGATGATATGAGCAATATAATAAGATAGCTTAGTAAATTTCATTTCATAGTTTGTTATTGTCATATTTCCCTGTTTCAAAGCAAGGAACTACTTTTTCTTAGCATTTTTATATACTTTTGGAATGTACTTTCTCCTGAATTTCCTCAAGAAATCATGCTATGTAAGAATTAGAGGAAATTCCATAGCATTTGGGACAATGTTGCACCATTTATAAGCATCACCTTACAGTAAAGATACTGTAGAATTTAGTCGGTCCTTTTGAACTACCTGCATCATATTGAAGACCCTCTCTATTCTTTCTAACTAGGTTTCAGCCATTATTGGATATATTATCCCTACAAATTCCACTGCTCCCAACTTCTTTAACTCTTTAAAGTTTTTGGATCTCATATGATATAAATTCATATGTGGATCTTTCACTACAGGATAATATTATTGATATACTTGATCATGAGGCTTATGATAAGCTAAAACATGTGACATCTCTACTATATCATGTGGGTTTGTTGTTCCCTCTCTCTCTAGGGACTAATGTGGTTGGGACTTATGTCCTATATATGAAAAATGAAAACAATTTAGCTAATAATTCACACAATACAAACACATATGTATGTCATGAATCACACATTTTTATATTCCCTAGTGATCATATCTCTACTCTGAAACAAAAATATATCTTCCTAAACGAATTACCTCATTAATTATATTATTTAGATTATCTTATAATTAATAAAACATACATATGTAATTAATCACATTATAAAAATCATAATAATTAAAAAATTTTCATTTATTATTTTACGTCTAATGTTTATATCGTTTATTTTCCATTTATTTCTTGATTATGAATCATTTTACCATTTACACGGGTACTACACAGTCATACACATGGCCTGGAAGCTTGTGTTAGTATAACATATCCTAAAGGAACGACCCCATATTAGACTAGCACAACCCCTATTTATAAGAATAGGGTGTCTGTGTTAGTTGGACAAAGTGTTGATCCTGCTATAATCCCAAATATACCTAAAGTCAACTTTATATCAAGTATAACACAACCTCCATTTTTATAACCAATCATTCAATATCAAATCACAACTATAGTATAATAATCAGCATACGATAACATTATTCTCATAAATATTTATATATATATAACATCTAACAAAACATCATAATAATATATATAACATGCATAATCTATATGTATAGATATATGTGACATGTTTGGGCAAAACAAGAGTGTGAAGGAACTGCAGTTAACCCATCTGCTGATAAATCTCAAAAAGCTCCTACCTAACTACCTATACCTAAAACAAAAAAAATGCACATTTAATGAGTTATGAGCTTAGTCAGTAATTAATACTAATTAATAGTTGACATATCATAAGACTAAGAATTCACCATATAAAATATTTGTATAATCAGCCATATATACATTGAAATTATATTATACTAATTATTCTCCATTTTTACTCGTTCTCCTTTCCTACTCATTCTCACAATTTGTCAATATTTTATTCTCCACCATTTTCATAATCTACGCTAATCAATCCACGTACCATTACTTATATCATTTAACAATAATATACATATAATCTCATACCTGTATAATTCAATCCTTTAGCTCATATGCATATCTCAATATCAATCTTATTTATACTTTTCATTCAAAATATATATAATATCAATATAGCATATAAACATTTCCATAATTAACTTTATATAAGTGAGTTACATTACTCACCTACTCAAGTAAGATAGTCAGAGTTCCTAAGGCTCTGATCCTAATCTAGTTGTCTAAATTGTTGTCCTATTCATATTAAACAATAACATTTCTTTTACATCAAAATTTAAAATCATAAAATCATATTTGCATATATGCAATAATCCATAGAACTATTTATGTATATGTATAAATTCAATTTTCACCAATCCTATTTCAAAATCAATATTTTTTGCATATTATTTTTCTAGTTTCATACTCAAAACTCTACATTTAAATCTTTAAAAAAGTAATTCTTACCTTTTTCCCTTTTTCTCCTTTACTTTAGCAAATAAAGATCAAAAGAGGTTTAGTTTTCTAAAGATCAAAGGGTTGTTTCTCTTTATTTATTTTCTTCTCTCGTTTCTCTCTCTCTCTATTTTCCTGCTTATATTTTCTTCTATTTTGATAAAATTCCAACAGTTACTTCCATTCGATTATTTAAATATGATGTTGATAGCATGACATGATTATGTTACTTTATGATATGGCCCATGCTGGTTTGCACAATGACCATGGTAAATAGCACGGTCACTATGCTCATCAATTCTCACCAATATGCCCACCGTGTGAACTTACACATTCGTATTCATACTTTATTGTAGGATCACGCTAACCATGTTCAGTGGCGCAATCGGTGTGTTGAATACCTGAAATCAACTTGTTCAGTCCTAACAGTGCTTCATATACTTATTCACATATATTCTTAATCTAACAGATTTAAAAAATTTATAAATTTGATTTATTCTTAATTTCTGTGTTTGTTTCATTAATTATAGGTTATTAGAATAAAGATGTAACATTGCTTTTTGAACCATATATGGTTATTACAAGTTTTTAGTCATGCCTTTTGGTTTGGCTAATACTCTAGCAACATTTATGACACTGATGAACAAAATATTCTAGTCATTCCTCAATCAATTTGTGATTCTCTTTATTGATGATATACTGATTTATTCGAGGAATAAAGAACAGCATAAAGAACATTTTAAGATGGTATTGTAGATATTAAGAGAAAAAAATTATATAGAAAACTCGTCAAATGTGAATTCTAGTTAGACCATATAGTCTTTGTAGGACACGTGATGTCTAGATAAAGAATATTAGTAGATCCCAAAAAGATAAAAGCGGTGCTAAATTGAGAACCTTAAAAAACAGTCACTAAGGTATGCATATCCTCATAATGACAGGCTATTATAGAAGATTTATGGAGGGATTCTCGTTTATAGAAGCTCCACTGACAAGGTCACTAAGAAAAAATGTATCGATGCAATGGAACGAGTAGTGTCAGTAAAATTTTAATGAATGAAAGCATCGATAACAAAGCTCTACTTCTCATAATTCATTAAAACACAAGAGGATTTGTAATTTGTGATGTGCTTCATATCAGGAATGGAGTGTGTACTTATGGAAAATGGAAAATTCATTGCATATGCTTCTAGACAGCTCATACCATATAAAATAAATTATCCAATACATGATCTAAATTTAGCTATTGTAGTGTTTGGTCTAAAAATTTGGAGATATTATTTATATAGATAGACATTTTAGATATATACATATCATAAAAGTTTAAAATACTTAATGACCCAAAAAGATCTAAATATGAGATAGAGAAGATGGTTAGATGTATTAAAAGAATATAATTCTATAATCAATTACCACCTAAGAAAGGCAAATGTAGTGTCTATCTAGCTTATAGTTGACACCAATGACATAAGCAAGATGTAAAATGTATAGAGTTGATTTCATTAGATTGACCAAAGGATTGAGACACCATTCCAACTGGTGGATGAATCGACAATGATAGGATCCAGAGAATGTGTACTGATATAAATGGAACAAGACAGAAGACGTTGAATGACGAATATAGTTTTCTTTATGTTATACATCTAGGTATGACAAAAATGTACCATACGCTAAAGCAGCATTATTCTTGGCAAAATATGAAGAAATATGTAGCACAATTTGTATCCAAATGTTTAGTATGTCAACAAGTAAAAGATGAACAACAAGCACTGACATGTAAACTTGAATCACTACCTATTCTAATCTAGAAATGGGAAAGGATTGTTATGTACTTTATGATAAGATTACCTCTAACATAAAGTCTAGAAGATGTAGAATAGGTAATTGTTGATATATTGACCAAGTTTGCACATTTCCTGCCTATTAGAATAGGGTTTTCTCTAGAAAAACTAACTGAGTTGTATATTTAGAAGATAGTAAGATTAGATAGAATCCCTATATCTATAGTATCACATAGAGATCTGAGGTTTACCTTAAGGTTTTAGCAGAATTATAGAGTGCTTTGGGTACCTAAGTGAATTTAAGCACTACTTTTCACCTTTAGAAAGATGGGCAAACTAAAAGAACTACTCAAACACTAAAAGAAATGTGTTGGTGTGTATTGGAATTTTAGGGATCATAGGATAAGTACATACCTTTGATCAAATTTTCTTTTAATAACCAGTATCAAAGAACATAAGTATAGCACCATATAAATCATTATATAGAAGTAAGTGCAGAAGTCTAGTATATTGGGACAAAAAAAAGGATAAAATTTTTTTAAGGTCCTAAACTTGTACAAAAAACTATAAAAAAGTATAATTGATCAAAAGTAAGTTGAAAGCTATATATGATAAATAGAAGAGTTATTAAGATCAACATATGAGAAAAAATAGATATCAAGTAGGTAAAAAGGCCTTTTTAAAAGTGTCATGCTAGAAAAGAATGATGAGATTTAAAAATAAAGGAAAATTAAGCCCCTGAAACATTGGAACTTTTGAAATTACAGAAAAGATTTTTCCTCTAGCATATAGATTGGCATTACCTATAGAGTTAGCATAGATCCATGTTGTATTCCATGTGAGTATGCTTAAGCTATATAGATATGATCCAACCTAAGTTATTCGAGAGTCATATGTACAAATTTTGAGAACCTGAAATACATGGAAGAACTTATAAAATCCTGGATTTATGAAATTTTCAAAATAGGCTTAATTGAAAAAATAATGGCATGAGTTGTGTGCTTGCACTTTGTTGACCGGGCTATGCTTGAATAATGGACATGGTTGGCACGGGAGAATGGCACGAAGCGTGCCTAGGAAAATTGGCGCAAGGAAAGTAGCACGATCCATGCTTGATTTGTTTAGATCGCACCATTCATGCAGACCACAATTTGATGGCACGAACCGTGCCATGGTCGCACTATTTGGATTAAAACGATTCTGTTCAAGTGTAACCTTTATTTTCTTACAGAAAGTCACAGAAAATTTGAGAGAACAATATAGAAACCCTAAGGGACGATTGGGAATCAATTCTTCATTGAGAATGGAAGATATTACTAGAAAAGACTATAAAAAGGTAAATTCTTCAATATTAAATGTGTGAATATGTCTATGTCTGCAGTAGTATGGTTCTAAAAGGGTTTTGCTTCTTTGGTTCAGAGTTTGAAATGGTGAATAGAATATTGAATTAGGTAAGATTAGCATGCT
>CANYCX010814770.1:0-10307 GCA_948193385.1 Breynia disticha f. nivosa
AATTAGAAATAGTGTGCTTTATTGGACAGCCACTCCAAAAAGGTATGAAAATTTTGAGGAAGCTGCTAGACAACTACGAATTGCATTGCCTAAAAAGTTATGTTCAGATTGTTCAACAAGATGGAATTCTACCTTTTTGATGCTTCAAACAACCTTGTTATATAAATTTTTTTTTGCTAGGCTAAGGCAATGTTAGCCTCAATATATTGATTTGCCTTATGAGAGAGACTGATTGTTTGCTGAAGAGATTTATGATAAGCTAAAATTGCTTTATAATGTGACTGAGATATTTTCTGGCACGAAGTATCCTACAGCAAATATGTATTTTCCAAAATTTGTGAAATTAAGTTGGCACTGAATCAGTGGTTGCTTTTGCATGATACGACTATTAGTGAAATGGCTCTGAAAATGTTAACCAAGTTTGATAAGTATTGAAGTTCTGTTCATGAAATAATGGGTGTGGCAGTTGTTTTGGATCCAATGTATAAGATGTCATTGCTTGAATTTTATTTTCCTTGAGTTTATGGGGTTGAATCTAGTGTACAGATTGATAACATTAGGAAATTGTGTCATGATTTGGTTGATGAATACCAAGAGAAAATGGCTGCAGACAAGGAATGAAGAAAGTTTTCAGCAACTATATTCTTTACAGTGTGAAAGAGATGAATTATCTTATTATGATTTGTTTGTCAGGAAAAAGAGAGTTACAAATACTTATTCCAAAAGTAAATTAGATTATTATCTAGAGGAACAAATACTTGTTCCAAAAGTGAATTAGATTATTATTTAGAGGAAGATGTATTGCCTGGAACAACAAATTTTGATTTTTTTCTTTGGTGGAAGATAAATAGAGTAAATATCCTACTCTACAAGCTATAGCTAAGGACATATTAGATATTCCAGTATCTACTGTTGCAAGTGAGTCTGCTTTTAGCACTAGTGGTAGATTGATTATTAAACATCGTATTAGGTTCATTTAGGAATAATAGAAGTTTCAATGTGTTGTCAGAGATGGCTATGGTCTGGTGAATCTCAAGGTAATATATTTTACTCTCATTTTCGATGTTACAATTTATCTTAAATTTTATGATGTCAAATGTCTTAATTCGTAGATGGACGAGAAATGAATTACAATGGACTTGGAAGTATTGATGAAGAGATAGATGATGATGATGATGATGTGAAGATTGGCAATACAAGTAAGTACTATTATTGCAATTCTTAACATTGATTACTTTATAGTTATTTAAATATGGTGACAAATAATTCTAGTTCTTAATATTTGATGTTTTATTTCATTATAGGCATCTTCAGTGAACTAATTATTATTGATATTATTCATTAGTTTTTTTTATTTTTTAAGTATTATTCTTTAATTGACTTATTTAAATTTTATATTGCTTATTACATCTGAACAAAGACTTGACTGGAGAAGAAAACAATCAGTTATTGATGTTGTTGATTTTGTTTGATAGTATTTTCATTTTGTTGAAAAAAGATTATTCAAGTACATAAGTAGTTATAATTTGCAAAACTTTTTGAATATACAAATTATTTAACTAAAGATCTATATTTTCCTTTAGAGTGAATTTTTAATCATAGTATATATGTTTTTTTCTTAAAACGTGATGATACTAAGAGACATGAAATTGATAAATATTTTTACGTAATTAATATTAGTTAAACGCATTATTTTATGAAACCACCAGCCTAATCAAATCAAGAGTACTAAGAGACAAGGCGGGGCAGGGATGGGTTTCACATTTATTAAGTGGGGTGGGGATGAGATATTAATTTTAAAACTAGATGGGTTACGGGGCAAGGACGGGGAATAAAAAATATTATGGGGCGGGGATGGGGAGGCCATAATTCTAGCCCGACCCACCCCATTGCCATTCCTACGAGAACGCATGGTAAATGTTTGGAACGCTTACTTGTTGTGTTTTGATTATGAATGATTGATTATTGTACGAATAATGCTTCTTTTGTGTAAATTTATATGAAATGTGATTTAAGAAACTTACAAATGAATTATATCGAAGTGGATGCTTACTAAAGTAAATGGTTTTATGTGCATGTTTGGTTTTGATTGGTTAGGATGTTGGCAAGGTTTATGATTGGTATGTATGAACGTATTCTTTGATGATTGAGAATGCTAAACGATCGAAATTAAGTGTTCTAAGGATGCAAAGTGATGATACGAATGATAATATAAATGACGTTAAGGGATTTAGAACTTATGAATGTATGTTTCTCATGGACAAGTGGTATGATCATAAGTATGAAGCTTATGATGAAATTTGTATGCTATGCGTGTATATGTATTATGAATACAATGTGATATGAACGATGAAAGTTGGTTTACGATATGATATGCCATGAACATTGTGGCCATAAGTTGGCATATTATGAGTTGATGATATAGTGAATGGTGTGTGAGCATCCATATGCACATCATGATTGTTCCTTATTAACTTGTGGTGGACTCTCCGTGAGTTACAAAAGTATATGTTGGTTATGCCAAGTTTGACTATATTGAGTACGTTGACTTGTGTTGTGATATGAATAAATTATGGAACATTCATGTGCATGTGTATTATGGAAATTGAGATGAAATGCATGGATTTGCATTCATACATATTATATTGTGTTGGCATGGGCACATGTATGTTCATGCATTGAGAAAAGGAGCTTAAAGCTCATATGTGATAAATAGGGGATTGGCCAAAATGTTGGGAACACAAGAGCTTGACTCTTAGTGTTATATTTATACCGAGCAAAAGCTCGATGCCAGGCAAGTCCCGATAAATTGTGATGAAACGGGAGATTAGCCTGATTGTGAGAAAAATAGGGGATTAGCCGAAATGTGAACTGATTCCGAGCAAGTCCCGATGATTTGATGCTGAGCGAGAGCTTGATGATTTGATGCCAGGCTAGACACGATGATTTTAGACCCTGAGGTACATATGTGTGGACAATGCATGGAAAATGAATGCGTATGTTTGGTTATAATATGAGTTATGAATGGCTTGTACTTTGAAAAAGAAATGAATTTTATTGTATGGATGGATAACCATGTATGGTTATCGGTAAATTGTATGCATTGTATGATCTATATGGATTGGTATGATTTGTGATGGTTAAGACATGAACTTATTGTGAGTGCAGAAATGTGTTTTGATTTAGTTATGTGGAATGTGTGCAACTTTGTATGGTTATGAGGAGTGGTGATATGTCGATAATTGAGGCTAGTAGTGAGGTTGTTGTATGTGCGTATATGGAAAGTGATATGAGTTATAATGGTCGAATGTGAAATACTAGGGCTTGATTGTGTTGCGATTATTGTGAATATTATAATGAACTAAATGGACAATTTTATGCGTGCTAATCATATGTTAAATGGAGGAATATGGTGATTTGAGAGTAAAGGTGAGTTATTCAAGTGCCTAGATGGTTGTTGAATTCCATTGATTTTTATGATTGTTGGTGGATCTTGAATTGAGTGTGTTATTTTTTTGTTTATGGTTAAGTGTAATGATTTGAATGTATAATGAAACAGTGCGTGTGGGTTGAGAGTTATTGATATGTACAATGTTAAATGCTATATGTAAGTATGAAGATAACACTTGGAAATTCGGGTAGAATAGGGCTGAAACCATTAACGTAGGTTAATGACATTATACCTACATTAATCACACTTTAGCATATGTTATTCATGCCCTGGAAATTGATGAAGCATAACGTATGTTAATTATATATATACCTACGTTATTTATGTGCAGAACACCTAAAGTTTAGCCCGAATAAAGTGCAAATGATTATATAAAGTGAGAAAGTGATTTAGGATGAATACTTAAGGAATAAAACACATAAAGAACTTCTTGTGGCTTGGCTACAGTGAGCCATTAGGGAGGATAGGCAGGGATGTCCAAGGACTCCCCTACACTCCAGCTTTAATAACGCTAGGGGATCACTTATAGAGTGCAGAGTGACAGGTACTAGGGACGGGACAATGTGATCGGTGAGGCTAGCAATGTGATAATGAAGGTCGAGCTCCCAGTTGCTTAGTGTTGTGAATGTTTGTGCATGTTGTGTATCTATATGTACATTAGTATATATGGTTTTTATAGAGTTTTCATATCACATATTTCCACAGCTTCCACATTTCTAAACTATCTTGATGTGTAACTTGTATTTTACGTTTGGGAAAATTATGTTTTCGATTTATCTTCCCTACAAATTATGTCTTAAAAAGGAAAAAATGGTGCGAAAATTGTATCTATTCGAAAAGAAAGTTTACAAAAAATGGTGCCACTTTAGTTCATCTATTTGTACCATAATAATGACCTAATAGAGATATTTTCAATGCAATCTCTTAATTCAAGGATCTATAGAGATATGACTCACATATTCTAGTTTATGCTTTAAGAAACATATTCATGGAAGTTTTATCATAATTTTCACAAGAATAAACAGCATAAAGCTAAAATTCCTAATTTTATTAATCATAAGTAAAGAGTACAATGTATTAAGCTAGAATTAAACTAAAAATCTTCCATTTAGCCCTAGTCTCAATCAGGCATAATCTTAAGATTGAAAGACTTGACATGTCCCTTGTGTCAATTTATTGATAGTTGCTTTGTCAATAATCAACTACATTATCTTCACTTACTATTTTGTTGATCTTTATGTACCATGCAACATGATGCCATTAATGTAGTGGTAGTTTTAGAGTACTTGCTTGGATCTAGAGTGTTTTTTAGGCTCTTTTGCTTAGGATCACTTCTAGTTCTAAAATGAAATTTCCTTTTATAGCCTAACTTTCTGCAATGTACTTAGACTTTGCAATTGAGTTAGTAACAATCTCGTACTTAGTGCTTTGCCAACTCAAAACACCTCCATTTAGCAGAATCACATATTCATATTACAATCTATAGTCCATACAATTGATTTGGAATGAAGTATCAATGTACCCTTGTACTATAAGCTCTTCTTGACGATCATATACCATGATGTAATCTTTTGTCCTTCATAAGTACTTAAAGATTGCTTTAACAACTTCCCAATGCTTCACATCAGGGTCTTGCTAAAACATACTAGAGAGGCTTAGTACTTGTTCAAGATTTAATCTAGTACATACAATAGTATACATAATAGAGCCAATCACTGATGCATATGGTTCTCTACTCATGATGTCCTTTAAAATAAGTATGAGACATTTCTTTTTAGATAAATCAACTTCCAGAATTAAAGGTAAATTACACTTTTTTAAATTAGACATTCTAAACTTTTGTAGTACCTTGTTTATGCACTTATCTTGACTTATCCATATGAGCCAATGTGATCTATCTCTATAGATCTAGATGCCTATTATCATCTTAGCTTCACCCCAAGTCTTTTTTTGAGAAAGACTTCCCTAAGCATTTTTTCACACTAAGTAATATTGGCATTTCATTCCCAATTAGTAGGATGTCATGCACATATAGGACTAGGAATACCATTATACTTCTATGTGTCTTCTCGCACACATAATGCTCATTGATAGGGCTAATAATGCACATTTATTCCATTTAACTCTAGTGGATTTTTGTGAGAATTTATTAGATAAACCATATGTTTTCGCAAGCTTATCCACATTTTGGTTTTATCTAGGTTTATTCGAAGAACATGAAGATTTACTATGTTTTGATGGAAAATCATGACACATCGAGAGGGCTATTTTGGAGGTTTTGACATAGGAGTCACGAGCATGGATTGGAGCCTAAAGTGTTGGTCAAATGGTGCATTATGATCACTCCACTGCTAGCTATGAATGAGGGATTGATTTTTCTTTCAAGAAAAGAAAGGAAAAGTGGGCAGAAGGAGAGTCACAAATGTCACTCACCATAACCACGTTTGTGGCTCACTTCAATGTAGCTGAAAGTTGGTCAGAAGCACAACCACGAACGTGGTGTTTTGAGCCACGAATGAGGGTCATTCATGAACCTCATTGAAGCAGCAAAATCTTTGCCAGAATGTGAGTCACAAACGTGACTCACCATGACCACGAATGAGACTTAAGATTGGCCAAACGTGACTGAAGAATTTGAACATTAATGTTGGACATAAGAGGAATTACATTTGTGGCTCATCTTAACCACGATCGTGACTCAAACTCTAAAGACTAAAGTGCATCGAAATTGGAGCAACATTGGAGGCAGAAACCATGCCACGATCGTGACTCATTTGAGTCACGAGTGAGGGTCTGTATGTGTCAAATGTGACTCATTTTAAATGACCTAAAATGTCCTTAAAATGAATGGGTTAAGTCGTTAAGTCAGAGCACTTCAGAAATTTCGCAAGGGGCTAAAAGGACGCTATAAAAGGAGTTGTATTAGGGTTAGAACGGGACTTTTTTGGTTGGGAATTTTGGAAAGCAATAGAGAAAGCTTCCAAGGGTTTTCTTTCCATCTTTCTTCAGTTTATGTCCTTCTTGTTTGACTTTGTTATGGTTTTAGTTTTAGCCATGCTAGGCTAGACATTTTGTTAGGATTTTCCTAATATGTAAATAGGTTTTATGTTTGATTTTCTTCAATGGATTAATGGATTTTGAGGTTTTGTGTTCAATGGATTTATTGTTGCTTGAATGTTGATTATTTGATTGGGTTTATGGATGAATGATAGCTTAGACATTTTGTGATTGATTGCTTGAAGAGTACCTATTGTGATTGCAATAGAAAGAGCGATGTAATTGATTAAAGGCATATGGATGATTCATAGTAGTGACAGGCTAGGATTAGATTCCCATTGCACTTTAATTAGTCGAATGCTAGCTTAAAACATTTGATTTCAAACTTGTCTTATCATTCAATTTCAGTAATCTTGTCTGGGAACTGTGAAAGTCGAGGGTTAAGAAGGCTAATCAAATAGTATTAGGTATAGTTTAATGTATCATGAGAGTAGAACATTATCAAGGTTTAAAGATGCAATTTTACAGTAACCTTGCCTAGTTTAATGTATCACGAGAGTAGAACATTATCAAGGTTTAAAGATGCAATTTTGAGCAGCCTAAAAGGGACTACATTGCAAGATCTAGAGCATCAAGTAGGAAAATTGGCAAAGCCAGTTATGGAAAGAGAGGAGGGTAAACTCCCACGTTCACCCAGTGAAAATCCAAAGGATAGTTCTTTTGCTATCATTTTGCTTAGTGAAAAGCATGATAAGATAACGAGGAGTAGCTATGAGTTTATGGGAAGCCTCCTAAAGTTGAAAAGTTGGTGCAAGATAAAAAGAACAAGACCAAAAGGGAGAAGGATCCCACTTCTCTGCCGCTTCTACAATTTCCTCAAGCCATTAAGACCACTCCCAAGATTGATGAATTCTGAAAGTATTTGGAATGGAAAAGGCAGACCAGTTTAAGATACCATTTTTTGATCCCATCTCATATATGCCTAAGTATGCCAAGTTTTTCAACGCACTTGTTTCAAACAAGAAGAATTTAGAGGAATATGCATCAATACCTTTGGGTGAAGAGTGTAGTGCCATCATTCAACAAAAGTTTCCTCCAAAGTTGAGAGATCCAGGGAGTTTTTGGATTCCCATATCCATTGAAACATTGGACATCAAAAGGGCACTATGCAATTTGGGAGCTTCTATAAATCTTATGCCTCTATCTTTGTATGAGAAGCGTGGACTAGGCGAACTCAAACCGTGCACCACTTACTAACAACCTGCGGATTATTCAATCAAATATCCAGAAGGAAATGCAGAGGATGTGTTAATCAAAGTGGGAAAATTCTTCTTACCTGCCAATCATACTGGGGTGGCCATTCTTAGCCACGGGGAGAGTGATGATAGATTTGTAATATGGGAAGCTAACACTTCGAGTGGGCAAAGAAACACAAGAGTTTGAGGTTTACCAAGCAATTCAGTGTCCGGGGATGGATGAGGAAGTGTTTCTAGTAGACATGTCAGATGAAATGGTGAATGGGGCAAGCATATGCAATGAATTAACTTTTGTTAAGGAGGATATGTCGTGCACAATCAAGGAAGAAATTGGAAACAAAGCAAGTGTGGGGTGTATAGTAGGAAGAAGAGCAATCACTTATTTCTTGGGTCATTCAAGGATGACAAGAAGAAAAATTCCATTCCAGCCTTCACTAGATGAGCACTGGTGCAATTGACGAGCAATCACAAGCGGACCTTTGCTTTGGAGTATGAGGAGAGACAAACTTCCAGCATCATTGATAGCCACCATGCAAACAACATTACAGAGGCAATGCCGGAGACCAAATCAGAGACCGTGATGATGTGACTGTCCAAAAAGATGTTAAACTACCCATGTCCACAATGACGTAAAACTATATCAACAAACTTTCTTTCGTTTCTTGCATCACTTAGTTGTATTCATGTTTATTTTGTTTCCTTTCTTTAATTTGTTTTGTATGCATCAATCACATAGGAGCATGTTTCTACTTATGTCTTACATTTATCTTATTTTTTTATAAATTTTGTGCTTTTGTATAGAACTCTTTTTGTTGCCTTTTGTAAAGGTAGTATAAACGAATGAATGCCACCGCCAAGGATGCAACCTTGTGAGTGGAAACAATAAGTGACTAACCGAGAGAAGCTTTCTCTTTCCCTTTCCCTCTTCGTTACGTTTAAATTTTATAGACCAATTTTGTCCTCAATATTCTGTTATTGCATGTTTAATTATGACATTGAGGACAATGTCAAACTTAAGTGTGGGTAAGGGGTTTATGATTTTGTTTCGTTTCATTTGTGGGTTGGGGATGTGCATACACTCGAAAGTACAGAAATTTTTGAAATTTTTCGCAAAATTCTTTTAATTTTCCATACAAATTTTTGCACTTTCATTGGAAATAAATGTGTTTTTTTGGTTTATTGAACCTTGAGTGAAATTTATATGCAATTTATGGTTGAAATAGTTGAAAAGAGAACTTGTATATAATGGCGAGTGTAGGTACATATTGTGATTGAGGACCTTGGAATTGGCTTGGTGAAGCTATGATGGGCTAGCTTGAGTGGTTGTGTGGGATGATTGTCGAGTTTGGTAAGGGAGGGATAAAAGGGGAAACAGTTGTTGGGATTTGAGAACTTAATTGCTTCTATTTGCATAAACGAATTGGAGAGTTTTGGTCTATGAAAATTTAGAAGAAACAATGCTTGAAAAAACAAAGCATCATTAGTGCTCATAATAAACAAGCTTCAAATGGTCGGGAGTGCACGCCAAAAGCATGTCACTTCTGCGATCGCTATAAATCTTAAGAATATACAGGTTTGCATTTTGTACAGCCTTGCACATATTCGTATAGGATTTTGGCATTTGCATGGTTTTAAATCAAACCAACGACTTCCGCATATTTACATTACTATTGTATTGGGCTTGGTTTTAAACTAAATGCATGTATGTCACTCTTGATTTCATTTACATATATGTATGGATGATGAGTTTGCAGTGTGCACCTTCGTTTAAAAAAAAATAGGCGCGAAAATTGTATTTATTAGAAAATGAAATTTGTAAACTTTGGGCGTCACATTTAGTGGTATTAGAGAGAGGATTAGATTCCATGCGGACTATACCAGAAAACTTGTTTTCATTGCATCATTTTCATAAAACTAAATAATTTCAAATGGTGATTTGGATAGGATGGAGCCTATAGAAAATGTATCACATGACGCTCCCGCCGAGTCCTAGGAGTCTGTGCAGGGACAGGGATCAGTCCCTGGACACGGAGCAACACCTGCATTTGGGGGAGCACCTTTTCCACCCGGTGTTATTCCTTTTGATCCTACACACGCCCAGTTCTGTCACGCGATGATGCTACAGCTGCTAGGCCAGCAGGGAGGCCAGTAGGGAGGCCAGCAGGGAGGCTAGCAGGGTGGCCAACCTAGGGCACCGATAGTAGGACAGCAGAGAGAGGGCATTGATATTGACATGAACTTTTATGAGGTGTGCAAGCAAGGTGCTAAGTCGTTTGAGGGGACTACTGACCCTACAAAAGCTAAGGATTGGCTTCGTCAGACGGAGCGCATTCTTACCAGGTGTACATGCACGCCTGAGCAGAAACTGAGGTATGTTACCTCATTGTTAGAGAAAGATGCCTAGTACTGGTGGGAGGCAATCCCCGGGAACTGGAATGACCCGCCAACACTTACTTGGGCAAACTTACAGAGAGAGTTTGCAGAGAAGTACACTCTTGAGCACTATCGTAGTAAGAAGAAATTGGAGTTCTTGGAGCTAAAGCTGAGGGATATGACTGTTGCTGAATTTGAGGCTCAGTTTACTAGGTTGTTCAGGTATGCCC
>CANYCX010814786.1:0-14074 GCA_948193385.1 Breynia disticha f. nivosa
AAGATGTACAAAATTCCTGAGTGAAAAGGAGAGGTCTTCCTCATGGTGCTCTCATAACTAGGATTCTCCGAGAGCATAATGTAGCATTTGAAAATGAACCACTTAAATCTTTTCCTCATAACTGGAGAGTGACAAGCCACATTTTGAACAAGATGCGTTTAGTTCGAACCGCTGAACGTGGGTGGTTTTACGGTCCTCATGCCACGAGCTTAGGCCTTACCCTAACCTCTTCTCTTTTTCAAAACCAACAACCTCCTGTGAGCAGGACCAAAACAACTAGAAGAGGCATAGCTAGCACAAATGAGGATTCCACTTCAAATGATACAAATGCCATTCATTCTGAACTTCAATCCCTTACCACAAGAGTGAGCAATATAGAAAATAGGTTAGATGAAATGTCCTCCAAAAAGCATCAAATTTGGGCACACTTATCTACTCATGATCCAGATCTTCCTTAGCTTATGATTGTACCATTAAAAATCAAACATTTTCTTAATTATGTTTTTATGTTTTGATGTCTGTGTACCATGTGCTGTTTCTTATTGGAGATTGTATGATGCTTGGATTTTATGCTTAATGTTATGTGTTTTAATTTTTCTGTTTATACTTTTTGATGAATGACAAAAAGGGGGAGAATAATATATTAAGGGGGAGATTAGAAATCATTCATACATATACAACATTCTAATGTAATAATTGTATGATTATTGGTTGGAAATGTGAGGTATAGGTTTTAAAGTGAAATGATGAATGAGTATATGAATGTATAAAATTGGACTTGAGTGTTATGGAAATTCTTGTCGTTGGCATATATGTTTGGTATGATTCATAATAGTATGGTTCATAAAATGGGATTAATTTGGTTAAATGAAAGATTGTAATTGAAATGATGTATGCCTTGATTTTGGTATAGGTTGATGTTGTAGTGTATTAATAATTTTTATTGATGATTAATTTTCATGATGGATGAGTTAGGAATGATAAGATTGGTTAGGTTGAGTTATGTTGTTATATGTTGGAAAGATTAGGTTAAAGTGTGATTTGGTATGCAAGTTTCCGGACAGACAGGACATTACGCGGTGTCGCCCCTAAGTACGCGGGGTAGGTACGACCACGCGTACTCCCGTCTGACTCCGCGTTTTAAATGGGTATCTGGATAAAAATTTAAATGAAAGTACGCGGTGTGGACACCGAGACCGCGTAGTCTGAACTGACCACGCGTACTTTGAATTTTAAAAGTAAGCGGGTTGGGAACGACTGAACGTACTTTTGGTCTATTCCGCGTAGTGTGAAAACAGCCCGCGTTTTTACCTGGAAAGCTTAAAAGTGGCTCTTCTTTGGTACCATAAAGAATGAATATTATGAGTATTGGTTTGCATGAATGTAACACATAATTATAATATATTAATAATTTGGAATATGTGTTTAAATAAATTATTATTTTGAATGTGAATGAAACTGACCTTATTTGGTTATGTTGCTTACTGAGTATAGCTCACGCATTTATTTGTCTATAACGCTCGACAGGTCTTTAGAATTTTGCGGTTAAGTGCAGCACTCGGATTTTGGGAGTTTTGCGAGAAGAAAGAGCCGAGGTGCGGTGTACATGTGGATTAGGGTTTTTTTTTATAATTACATGACAAATGTTGTATTCATCGTTTATACACTTTGTTAGGGTTATGATTGAAAAGGAATTCAGTTGGAATTCCGTTTCTTTTATAACTTAAAAACATTTGTAAAGATACTATGTTGATATGTGTGAAAGTTTGTGGAAGGATTTTGAAATGGATTGATTCGAATTCTAGTTTATATTATTTTTATTTAAACTTTGATTTTCGGGTTTAAGTATTGTTTGTAGGAGGGAAGTTATACGCAGATAATATTTAAATTCGGAGAACACAATTTTGGAATCGAGAGATTCCAATGGTTTTGGTGAACTGGAGTTCTTATTCACCAAAAGAAGCAACTTTGGAGTTTGAGTTAGGTACAAGGAGAGAGTATCCCTATCTGTTTCCATACACGACTTCAGGATTGTGAGGTATGGTTCGATCTTTTTGAGTTAGAGGTTATGATCTGATGTTGACGTTGAATTGATGTTGTGATTACAAGTTATGTAAGAACTTAACTTGATCTACTTTGTGAAATTGAAGGAGAGAGCTTAGATAGATGAAAAGGCGTGTTTGGATGTTTCCGACGTTGATTACAAGTACGTGTTAAGATTACAAGACAGGTATAAGTGTATGTGTTGCTGTATTTCTGCAAATTGAGATTTAAGTATGGTATGTTTAATGTTCAAAAATACCATATTTTTAATCCTTTGCGATTTGATCCGTTTAAAATTTCGGGGACAAAATTTTCTAAGTGGGGTAGAATTGTAATGTCCTGGAATTTATACAAATTATGTTATATGGAAAATAACTTAAAGCAGAAGCAAATTAGATCGATTCAGATAAGTGCAGAAAATTCTACAGGAAATTGCAGTGAGCACAGTCATGAGCACGCCCTCGTGCTCATATGTGCTGAAGAGCATGACATCTTGCTCGTGTGACGCCAAAATCCAAAAGATCATTTTTCAATAAACCTTGAAATTTCCACTCTATTTTTTTTTCTTTTTAAAACATAAGTATAGGAGAGAGAAAATGGAACATAGTTTTACAAACTGTAGAATACAACCCAGAGTGGATCATACACAAATGTATTTCAAAATGCAGAAGCAAATAGAAAACGTTTTACATGCCCTGTTTGAAATCCTCAAAAGTGTCTTAATTGTACAGGCACATAAAACAAACCATAGCAAAAACCCTAGGAGCTCTGCCTTTAAGAACTATCACACAACTAGCCCTGCCAAAAAGTCGTCTCGTATACCTGTCACTCTGCACACATATACACAGTAAAATAAAGGGTGAGTATATAGAAATACTCAGTAAGTGAATCCTTATAGTTATTATGTTGAATGCGCAGGAGAACTGTTGGCCTACCACGGCCTAACCTCCATACAATTATAATTATACTCCAATCATAATCTTCAATTCTCACATGAAATATCAATTTGCCTATCACAAGCAAACAACATTTGTTTATAACCACATCCATAAATCTACCATACAAACAACAAAAGCATAATCAAATCATCTTAAACCATTATCTCACTTTATATAACCATTAGCACATTATTCGAGCTAAAACTAGGTTTTCTGCGCAAAAATGACGTATGTTTATGTCTAGGTAACGTACGTTATGCTTCAACAATTCCCAGAGTATGAATAACGTATGTTTGACTCAAATTAACGTAGGTTTAACTAGGTAACGTACGTTATTAGACTCAACAACGTACGTTAATGGAGTTCAAATCCATTCTGCCCATTTTTTCCGAGTTTTATATCATACATACACATTTTCTACTTCACTTAACATATCAAACAACCTTCAAACACTCGTGTAACTCATTTATACACCCAAATCACCATAAATATCCACTAAATGCATGGTTAACACTCTTAATCAAGATCAAATCAACCAAATTAAACATCAACTCACACATGGTTTATCCTTGCCTTAATTCATACTTATAACCATAACTCACCATAATACTTATGTTCACTTACATTCATCATACCTTAAATACCAACACCATTTGCACACATACATCTAGCCATTTAGTTCATGATCATATTCACAATAATCACAACAGAATTAAGCCATAACATTTTTCATTCAACCACTATAACATATATCATTTTCTTTTAAGATCAAACCCCTCACATTGCCATCCATCTTATCAATTCAATACACGTACATGCAACTTTTCACCATTCATAGGCACATATAATAAACATCATTATTAACATCAATTAATGAACATATCACAACTCTTCATAAACCATACAATAATCATACCCATTCCATGAAACTCATACAAGAGCCCAATTAGCCAATCATAAGTCATCAGATCACAAACCACCTCGAGGCATAACCATACAAGATTGAACATATTCCATATAACGAAATCAAAGCACATTTGCTCAATCACAAATCATCGAGCTCTCACTCGGCATAAAATCATCGGGACTGGACCGGCATCGAGCTCTCGCTCAGCATTAAATCACAATTGGATTAATCCCCCATTTTATAAAATATTAGTCTAATCCCCCATTTTATCACACGGGAGAAAATCTTACCTTCCCTTTTCATATCATTCATAGGGCCTTGCCCGGCATCGAGCTCTTGCTCGGCATAAACATAACATCAAGAGTCAAGCTCTTGTGTTCTCAAACATTTGGGCTAATCCCCTATTTTATCACATGTGAGCCGGAGGCTCCCGTATCCCAATGCATGAACATACAACGTGCTGATGCCAAACCATAATGAAATGTATGAATGGAACTCCATGCATTTAATCTCAAATTTTCTCAAGAACACATGCTGCATGTAATTCTTGGAATCATCAAGAATAAACTACATTATTATTAATTAATAAAATTGTTAGGCATTGTTTTATCATTTCATGTATTGACTTGTGCTATGTGTATGATAAAGCTATGCAAGAATGTTGATTAAACACTTGAGGTATCAAATTTGAGGACCTTGATAGTAGAACCTAAAAGTTCTGAGATTAACATTCTAAATATCCCTAGTCACTTCTTTCCATGAGAATGGAAATGAATTAATTAAAACTAGTATGAGCTTTGTAGGTTATCATGTTCTATAGGTCACAGATATAGGATATCTAACAAAGTTTATAGGTACAATGTAGGACATTGTATTTTGAGAGCGGTCGTTAATGAGAATACTAAAAATAGTATGTCTTTAGTCGTTGTCAAAACCAACAAATATAAATTACCCCCAAATTTTAAAGTGTAGTGCAATGATATAATTTAAAGTAGGACTGAATTAAAACAAGTCTAGAATGAAATAATAAAATTAAGTAGAAATTCTATAATAAAAAGACATCTAGTTGAGACACTCAGCTTAATCCAACATTGATCCTCGACAGTATAGATACACTTTATTAATTCAACAAGATTAGTTATAAGCATTGGCAAATGCTCTTATGTTTAATCCTTACTTAATTTATTAATGAACTCAAGACAACTCGATAGCACACTTCCCCAGTTAACAAATCAACTCCAAGACACCTTGATAAATTGTATTTGAAGCTACATGAATAACTATAGAGACCTAATCTCCAATTAAACAAGTTTAGGAACCTAAATTGAATTACAATGGATCATTCAATTTCTCCGACAAACAAATAAACCAATCCTCAATTACTTGTAAGAATGATACCAAATGTAAAAATTGACGAGAACCCACAATCTCAACTAGCAAAATATAACATCAACTCAATAACTCAATCAATCCCTATTGAATTACCAAATGAAGGAATATTAACTTAACAAAATTTAAATCAAATGAATATTTAAGTCAATAAAACCATATAAATACTTAAGTCTCACATCACAATGGATTATCCAAGAGTTACCTCAACTAGACTAGGTGTTTAGCTAGACATGTTAAATACTAAAAATCAATAACGAGGAAGGAAAATGGCTTCCTTTAGAAGCTCAATTGTAGCCAACCATAACAAAGCTAAAAAAATCCACTTTTATCCACCTGTTGAACAAAGCTATTGGCGCCTCTCTTTTTCTTTATTTTTTTTGCTTGCTTTACAATTCACACCACTCCCTTTGTTTTTGTTTGTTGCTCTAATTCACCATGTCCCAAAATCCACCTCTCCAAAATTAAAACCAATCTACTACTGCCTCCCTCTTTTTCATTTTTGTCTGGACTTCTCTGTTTCTCATTGGCTTTCTAACATAAGGCCTTTTGGGTCTTGTTCTTTTTTTATTTTTAATTAGAAGCTAAAACAAGTATGCCTTGATCACATGCCAAGAAAGCCCAATATCTTTGTAATTATGCTTACAACAAATGTATTAATCTTGCTAAAGTCCAATTTCTTGTTGTATCTCAAACTCTAGATTATGTCAATGTTGATTCATCAATTTTTTGTCTCTCCAAAATACACGAAGCATGCGTAAAACAAAAATCAAATCAATTATTTTATTCGTACACTAAAAAAATATAAATCGCGTAAAATACGTCAAAATATATACAAAACACAATGAAATCATGATATAATGTATGTACAAAAATATCAGTCATCAATCTCTTACAATGTCAAACATCTGTGTGTAGACCAGAAATCATTATATCTTTTAATGTGATTTCTAGTGTAATTTGACATACACCTAACGTGACTATAAAAAGTTGACAAGTATGAATATGGTTGGGTATGTTATGGATTACAAGTAAAAGCATCAGTGAAGTGAAGGGATTGACCCTTTTATGAAAATGATGGAAGATATCACTGGCCCCTCGATAGGAAATATTGGCAAGAGTGTGGGCACACCCTAATGAAATGATTAGATAAGTCATTTGAACTTATCAATCTTATCATATAGATCAAAAAAGTGATTTAGCTCTAAATAAGGATGTTAAGGACATACCTTATGCCAATCATGATATCAGAGATCAAGGTAAGAATTTGAATGGCAGTAGGACTGTTTGCACCGCTCGTCAGTTATTTAATTTTTTGCAATCATAATGTCTTACTAGACACTGCTGATTATTTATGAATTATTAAATTCATTGCCATTATTAAATAGTCCAACAAATTGCACACGGACAACCGAAAACCAAAAAGGCATTTTTAGAATTTCTCCATACTTCAAATTTTAGTTGTTGGGCTGGATCGAGTAAATGGGCCAATTTTGGTAATTTGATCTAAAATGGATAAGAGCTCAATTTCATAAACTTATTCATTTTTTAAGACAAAAATAATAATATGGATTATGATGTCTTAATTTAAGACACGATAAGATAAGATTAAGGAGAAAATAAAGGAATATTATCTTCTTTGGAGATAAGATAGAGGAGAGAGAAAAGAGGAGCACAAAATCTCCTCTTTATCACCTAATTTTTGGCATAGATAGAGAGAGAGATTAGGATTATTTAATTTTAAATTAAAAACAAGAAATCATAATCCTACTCTAAATAGAAAAATTGATCTACACATTTAAAAGAAGAGAACTCTTTTTAAGACCCTAATTACATTCATATTTCCTTCTCCTCTGTCTATTGTCGTTACCTTCCCACCAAAAATCAATAAATTAATTATTCCATATTTTCTCCAGGAAAAAATGACTTTGAGGGTCCAACCATAGTGTTTTAACCATGTTTGTGCATTCTAAATCGCTAGAAATTCATCCAGTCGACTGTAAACAGGGTGAATCACTAATACATTCATACTATTGCACGTTTTTTTTATCCATCTGTAGGTTTTATAGAGGGACTACATGTGAAGTCTTTTTAAGGTGTCTTGAAGGTAGTCTTTATGTATTCTAAGGTTGTATTTACTCGTTCTTGGCAACCATATACACCGCCCTCACTCAAGCAAGGTAAAGACTTGATTTTTACATTAAACTTCACAATTTTATTAACTAGTCTTGTGTTTTTAGGCCACATATGTTGTTAGAATTATTCTGGTGTGATCTTGAACTGTTTTATATGTGTTTTGTCTTGAATTTTTTGCTGCAATTAAATATTAGACATGTAGAAAACCCAACAGTAGTATCAGAGCGGTCACCATAACAATTTAACATATAAATGGCCCTAAGCTAGTTCTTGAATTTCGTGGCTTGTTTAGTACGATTACGTTATTGGGTGTTAAATTTAGTTTAATGCAGTAGAATATAAGTTTATTTTGATCCTATTAATGGCTGGTCACATTTTAGTATGTGTTTGTTTCATAAAATGCAAAACTAGGTATACAATTTGATGTTTTAAGATTATTATGACATAGTTCAAATTAATTATGAATAAAAACGATTTTATGAAAGCACGAGGGGCTAAATTACATCTATACACGTCAATTTACATAATTATGTTGCTGTTCAAAATTTATTTTAGTGGCCTAATTACAAAAATCCTAAACTAGGTGCTTTAGTGAATGAATTAAAGACCTAGTTGACCTAAGGACCTAAACTAGGATCTAAATTAGTTTTGGGAAGCTTGGAAATTTTTGTGTGTTCCTTAATTTTAAGTATTTTTGTACTTAAATGGATTCATATAAATTTTACACTTATATGTGATATATTTGTAAAATTGTAAAAGAGAAGATTGGATCAATGTTATTTTTGGCACAAAATAAGTTGGTGTTTGTCTTATTGGCTTGAGAAAATTCATTCAATGAATGGTATTAGGCTTGGTCCAAACCCATCACTGGTTTTTAACTCAAGCAGCCCAAAGGCATAATTTCTCTTGAGGGTTTGGGCTTAAAAACTTAAAATGGATTTGTCATGTTTAGGATTGCATTTCATCTTATTTAAGCATGTTGGACTTGGACACAGATTGGTGTTAGAAATCTTGTTTGTTGAATAAATTTTTATGGTGCATTCATAGGTCTAGTTTTAGGTTGCAAAGGCCTTCTGAGCCTATTTTTATTAAACAATTGGTAAAGGCTTGCTGAGCCTATTTTTATAGCTTAAGTAATTAGAATAGAATGGAGGCTCAACCTAGAATGAAGGGAGTGCAGACGTGGAGGCCCAATAAGAAAGGATGGAGTGTCTATTTGTAGGTGGACTTGAAGCCCAAAGAATGTATTATGTAATAGTATAGGCCTAGTTATAGGATCATTGGTCCATGATTGCACTTTTACTTTTATGCACTTAGATTATGCATTTTACATATGATGAATGAATGCAAAAAAAATGTCAAATCCACATTTTTCAGGCTAAGTCGTAAGTCAACAAATTGCCTCCCTAAATTAACTATGAACTCCCCTAAAAAAATTTTATTTTTAATTAAACAAGTAACAACATCCATAATTTTTTTCATTTATAAATAATAAATAACTCTCACAATAGAAGAAAGATGGAAACCCTAAAAAAGGATCATGCATTCAACATTTAATGCTTGATGTCCAAAATATATAGAAATGAAAAAACATGGCAAAAGTTTACAAAATATAAATTGTAACAAAACTATGACATGTATGCATAGTTTTATAAAACATCATTGAAAATAATTAGAGTCATCGACCTACTCATCGAACACCACAGTCCACAAGCTGTTGAAAGTCTACTACTATCAAGTACCTGCTAATGCTCTGTATGAAACACAGTTAAAACCAACTGATATAACTATTAAACTCAATAAGTACATCTACAATAGACTTACTTAGTTATGTAGTGTATAGGTACTTGTTCGGTTTAGAAACTTAGTTGCATCATGGAAGGAATTCATTGTTCAATTTCTTACATTTAGATCACTTTATTAATGTTCATAAGATTTCCAGGAAACACGAGGCATGCTGGTTGACATGACCACGGTGCTCCATCTCAGTTAACAAAAGTGGTCTAGCATGAGCACGTGTGGAACAACATGGGGGTCATGCTAACCTTTTGGAATTCAAGCAATAACTCGATACGGTCATCGTGTTTCATAGCAAGATAGGCATCTCAATCTTCTAAAATCATCCAGTAGCTGGCATGACATCATGTCTATTGACACGATGGCTGTTCTGGCCTATTGGACTTTCACAATTCAACACATTATCTCTATCTATTCATAAGTCATTGTCCAAACCACATATATCCATCAAAACCAATTCCAACAATACTTAAAAGCTCTACACTCATGTTATCAACACATTTTTCCAAAATGCCACAACAATTCATAACCAATAACAATCATCCATAATTTCATATTCATACACATTATTGCTACGTAATGCATCATGTATGCCAATGCAATGCACACAAGTTCTTTCCTTTTCCTTTTACAACTAGAGAGCTCCTACCTTTTTTCATACAACGATAAGCTCTCGCTCTTAATTTCTTTATGGCCACGAACTTTTGCTCTCATTTTCACACGTCTAAGAGCTTTCGCCCTCTTTTCTTTTCTTTTACGATCATGTGCTTTTGCTCCATTTTTTTGGGCCAATACCCATTCCTTTAATTATTGCAATGCACACATAATAATCTACCAAATGCAATGCAACAATGTCCATATACATTTCCATAACACATAGTAATTCAAAATGGTCATATACAACAATTCATTCTCAAATTCCCATTTAAAGTATTGCCATCAATTCAATCATACCAAAAGCAATTTCATCAATCCACAAAAAACACCAACCATGTCATTCATCAACCAACAAAAGCTCATTTTACGATACTTATAAAACATAACATTCCACAAACAATTAACACAATATGAAGCATTATTTCAAACTCAAATACACCTCCAATTCAAGAATCACATTTAAAATTCGCATTTCCTTAAACAATTTCAACATGCATTTAACCACATATATTACCATACAAATACAAAACATACTAAGGTCAGAGTGGTTCGGTGCACTTACCTTGAATTATACAAAGTCACGTGCTCAACACTTAACCTCGGCTCGGGTTCTGATTTTTGCCTCCTACATAAATTTCATTTTCTAATTTAGTTAAACAATTTTCTATCCATTTTAATTACCCAATTAACTCACGTAGTCAAATTCCCTTAATCCTTCCTAAAGTTCCCTAATTCTCACAAACCCACTCAACACCCTCATTAAATTCACTCTTCCTCCTCCGTTTCCCCCCTAAACTTGACATTTATTAGCCATTCACGTTCTCTCAAGTTCCCTCAACCAAATTTGTCAATATTCTAGATTTTATTTGCAATTTACACAAAATCTCAACTAAAAATTTTGGCATGCAGAAACCCAAATTTGTCTATTTGATGCATTCTAGCTATTGCGTATGGTAGGCCCCTCAACACGCCCGTGCCGAGCACCGTGTTCGCCATTTGCACACATTCTACAGTCGTTCCAAGCCCATGCTGGCCTATTTTTACTTCATTATCTATCGTTCTTTCCCGACTCGATCCCGCTAAACTTAATTATATTTTGCCTAAATTTTACTATTTTTCGAGGCATTATATTAATGATTTGTTAGGGCATCGAACATCGAAGCTTGCATGAAGCCAAAGATGAACACGTTAGATTTTCTTTGTAAGGCAGGGCTAAGATCGATACTTTTCCATCCTACAATACTATAGTGGGGGTTGATTAGTGTCATGGTTAGCACATTAATTGTAAATTTGGACTTAACATGGGTTTATGTCAATGTGTCAGCCCTAGGCAACTAATAGGGAGTTCTCGACATGAAAATGCTAGTCCCATTAAAAAATGAAAGTCATTTTGGGGAAGATGATTGGAAGGATTCCTACCTAAGTATCTTAGTCTTTGACAAAGGAAAAAGTGAATCTCGGTCCCAAAAATAAATCATTAACAAGAAAATTATTTAATGGGATATTTATTCATTGTTGAGTGGGAGTTATTTGATTAAAGACCTCATAACTGACCTTGATTTTGTTTTCTTTATAGAGCATGAATTCGAGTTTCAATAGCTCCAATTTTTCCCTATTCTCAATCCTTAAAAAGGAGAAGTTGAATAGGGCCTAAATTTCTTGGTTGGTTTTGAAACCTACAGATTATTCTAAGGTAAGAGAACAAGTCAAAAGTGATGAATGCCGCTCTTCTGGTTAAACCAGCCAAAAATGCCACTGCTGTCGTTAGTGAATTATTTTAAAAAATAAACATGATTCGAACGATGTCACTTATTTGATGTTGGCTACAATGATCCTAGAGGTAAAGAAGTAGTTCATTGATCAATAGCTATACCACATCATGAACAATCTCAAAGAGATGATCCAAGAGAAAGCCCATCATAAGAGATACTTAATGGTGAAGAAATTGACATCGTGTAAAATGGCTCCTGGAGGACAAGTTACTCCTCACATGCTGAAGATGAAAGGGTATTTGGATACTCTTGATAGGCTTGGAGCAGGCTTAAAATAGGAGCTCACCATAACATAGTATTTGGCTCTTTACAACCTAGTTATGACCAAGTCGTGCTTAAATACTATACACAATGTGTGGAAAAAACTGTCACTATGTTGCACGAAATACTTAAAACTGCTGAACAAAGTTTTAAGAAGCCACCTTCTATGTTGTTAGTTCAAAAAGATGCCAAAAAGGACACAAAGAAGAGCAATGGCAAGGAAAATATGTTACTAAAGCCAAAGATGGTTGAGTTTAAGCCCAAGGCAATTCCTAATCCTCATCCACTAGACTTATATCACCATTGCTTTGAGAAAGGCTATTGGAAGAGACATTGTCCAGAGTATTTGGGAGAGAAAAAGTAGAAGGGTGTTAATCAAGCATTCTCTTCATGTATCTACTTTATAGAAATAAATATCTCTATTTCAACATCATGGGTATTGGATATTGGATGTGGTTCTGACATTTGTTGAAATGTGTATCGACTAAAAAATAGGAGGGTTCTTTGTAAAGGGTGAGGTTGATCTCCAAGTCTGAAATAGAGCTAGAGTTATTTTCATAAAGATAGGAGACTCTATTTTATGTTTGCATACGAGCCTAGAAATAAAAATTTTGAACTATTTATGTGTACCTACAATTGTCAAGTCGTAGCCTTGGATATTGATGGATTTTTCTTCATTATTGTTAATAATATTATAAATATACATCGTGGAGTTTTTTTTATGGATATAAATCCTTAATTAATAGTTTATATATCCTAGAATTGTCAAGTCGTAAGCTTGTATACAACGTAAAAACTAAGAAGGTTAAGTCTAAAGAACTAATTCCTTCTTACTTTTGGCATTGTGGTTTTGTACATGCAAGTCAGAAACACTTTCAATGACTTCATAAAGATGGAGTTCTTGGGTCTTTTGATTGGAAATCAATAGACACGTGGGAAAATGACTAAGAATCCTTTCAACAAGAAAAAGAGACAACTAGTGGATTATTGTTCTTATACACTCAGACGTGTGTGGGCCATTAAGTACACAAGCCAGAGGTGGTTATAGCAACTTCATCACGTTCATTGATGATTACAGCCGATATGGCTATATCTATCTAATGAGACATAAATCAAAAACCTTTGAGATGTTTAAGCATTTTAATAGTGAAGTAGAAAACTAGCTAAGCAAACATAATGAAGTCATTCGATTGGATTGAGGTGGGAATATATGAGCCTAGAGTTTTACGAATATCTAAGAGAATGTGGTATAGTGCCACAACTCATATCTTTTGGAACACTATAACGCCCTCAATTTCTTGATTAATGGGAATTTAAAATAAAATATGTGCGAAAATACAGATAAATTTTTTGCAGTTATTATTAGAATTAATTAAGTAGGAAGAGAAAAGAAAATAAGAAATCGGGACTAGTTGGACTGATCAGAGAAGCGAAATTACAAAACAATTAGTGGACAGATCCACAGGGGCAAAATCGTCCAACCCAAAAACATTTAATTATATAAACTTATGATTTCTCTTTTTCTCCACGATACCTACACGTTATCTTCTCCACACCACCTTCCAAAGTCCAAAACCCTAGACCAACATATTTCCTTGTGGAATCTCGGTGTTTGGGAGTTCTAGGATCGAGATGTGCTCGTAATCTGGTAAGATTTCTTGAGTAAAGTTTGTAAATCCCGTTTTTTGTTGAAACCCTAACTTTTCGACCACATTTCTTTGTCGTTTGGGGCTAGAATTTTGTAAGTAATAGCTTGATTGAAAGCTTAAGGAGTATACTACCTAATGGTAACAATTTATGGACTTAATTTTTGGTTTAGGCATCCGAAATCAATGTTTGAAAATCGGTTGTGAATAGTGACGAGTTTGGATTTTCCAAACGGGAGTTTGTTTTTGAGTTCCATTGTTTAGGTAAGTTTCTCTAGACCCTATTGGTGGTATTGATGAGATCAATTTTAAATGGGTACCATGGTGGTGAAAGTAATTTTGTGAAGAGAGAGAGAGTAGTTTAGGGTTTTGAAAGAAATTGTAAGAATTAAGACGATTAGGGTATTGAGGTTGATTGGTGATATTAAAGGATAGCTAAACAAACATGTTTAGTGTGTTAATGGTTATTTGTATTAAGGAAAAGAAAGGAGAAAATTAGAAAAAGAAGTGTTAGTACTTAAGAAAGTA